>LUCW03000696.1:37500-54094 GCA_001586965.3 Sphaeroforma sirkka | reverse complement strand
TGATATCGATTTTATATGGTCTTTTAGAATATATGCACGTTTGCATCGGATACGTTCGTTCTTGTAGGATTGTTGTAAGCGTGTACACATGCACGAATCACTGGATTATGACATTAGTACTATTTGTTACAACATATAGTACCACATACATACATATATAAGCTTATATCTATATTAGATATATATATGCACACGTACCAATATCTGTACCCGTGCATAAATAGAGCATACATGGGTCGATGTGTGGTGATTCGTGTTCTCCATAGTATGAGTCCGTGTGGATGTCCGTCATACTGTGGGAGTGACATACAGTCGGCATGTCCTATCGACGGCTCTTGTTACACATTGTACGAGCCGATAATCACGTATACATCCACACAACCATGCACACCCATATGCCGCATTCAACATGCCAGCGATACTCACACCATCTTAACCGTCCCCATATCTCATCTGTAGGATCAGTTCTGCCGTACGTGTCTTGACCGCTACTTGACTGAGAAGATACGGTCCAGCTGGGGCCTATACAGGGTGGCTCTGACGTGCCCAGTATGCTACGATGAACTGGCCGATGAAACGGTCCGAAGGTGCGACCGTGTACTGGAATAGGAGAGGATGGTTGTTTATATATGTATACGCGTGTGTATTTAGGTTATGTATATTTTGTAAATGTGTAAAAGATTAATTATTTAATCTGCCTGTATATGTACGTACAACCATGTATTTACTTATACAGGAAGGGACTACACCTTTGTAAACTAATCAGGCTAAACCTGCCAAATGTGTAAATGATTAATTATTTAATCCGCGTGTATATGTACGTACAACCATGTATTTACATATACAGGGAGGGACTACACCTGGGTAAACTAATCAGGCTAAACCTGCCACTATATACAACGCACACCTGCAGATATGTGAATCCGGCCACATATGCGCTGTACCTGAAGAACAACGACCACAGACGGAATGTGGGCCGATATTGTCCCAAATGTGAAACCCGAATACGAGTGTCTGCTGGGCCGCCGGAGTCGGCAAAGGTTAGTGCTGTGGTGGGAATTATAGGATATGAGCCAATTTGGTATCGCACGTGAGTCTCCAACGGTATGGGACGGGAACGTTATTTGTCCTAAATAATTTTCCCAATAGGAGTGTTAATCGTACTAGTCGAAAAAACAAGGATGAGTGGATTGGTGCGTTCTGTGTGGTAGAAGCGACTGAAGAGTGCATGTACATCAATGCAGGCATAACCGGATATGTATATTATGAGAGCTTTAGCAGGCAATGTAGTATAGAGCTTTGACATATACTTATATAAGTATATGTATATACACATGTACTTATACATATATGTCTGCCTATATATATATATATGTATATATATATATATATATATATATATATATATATATATATATATATATATATATATATATGATATATATTATATATATATTATATATATATATATATATATATATATATATATATATATATATATATATATATATATAATATATATATATATATATATATATATATATATATATATATTTATATATATATATATTATATACATACATACATACATGCATACATACATACATACATACATACATACATACATACGCATATATTACATACATACATACACACACACACACACACAAACACACACACACACACACATATATGTATATATATATATATATATTATATTTTTTTATATACATATACATGTATGTATTTATATATATACATGTATTGATTTTATGCATGTATATACCTTAACCCTTCTAAATTTCATTACAGGAACGTACCGATAAACAAACCACAACATTAGCTCTGTTGAAAGAGACGTTGGGCGATGCAGAGGGTGACTATGAAAAGTGCCTCAGAGCCATGACCAGCTATCAGTCTAATCTCGTCAGTGGCACTTCCTTCTACGAACAGGTGGGGGGTTATGAATGATGAGTTATAAATACACTGAAGGATATGAATGGGTTGTATATACACTGTAGGATATGAATAGGTTATGCATACACTGTAGGATATGAATAGGTTATATATACACTGTAGGATATGAATGGGTTATATATACACTGTAGGATATGAGTAGATTATGTATGCACTGTAAGATATGAATGGGTTATGTATACACTGTAGGATATGAATGGGTTATGCATATACGGTAGGATATGAATGGCTTATATACACACTGTAAGACATGAATGGGTTATATATATACTGTAGGGTATGAGTGGGTTATATATACACTGTAGGATATGAATGAGTTATATATACACTGTAAGATATGAAAGGGTTATATATACACTGTAGCATATGGATGGGTTGTATATACGCTGTAGGATATATAGAGGCACTGAGCGTGTTGTATATTATGGAATCATATGAACACAGCGAGTGGCGATGAGATTTAAAATGGGTTTGCGACATGTTTGTGAGTAATTGTGTGCTGCTATATGTATGCGTCCACGGTAACTAGCAAACATACACAGTACCGTGCAGGTGCGACAGACACTAACACTAACACACACACACACAAGCACACAGGTCATTCATACTCAAACACACACATACATGCATTGCCACACTACACGTGCATTTTAGGTTCTGCACACACTGCAACGGTACACACAGAGCGAATCGAATGCTCTGGCGGACTCTGCTGCGGAGTCTAGTGTACCTGTGGTGGCGCCTAAGGATCGAATTTCGCGGGACAGTTCTGTCTACAGCACAAGGTGCAGGTGTGTTGGCCGTGAGTACAGATAGATGTAAACTTGGTTTAAGTTTTGAGCCCATGAATGGAGTGTCGTTGGGGTCTGTGCGTGTGTGTGAGGTACCTCTGTCGCATAGTTGTATTGGGGCAGTACATATGTAAACTACACATGTTCATGGACTGTGTTTGGCCCATGTATCCCATCCGTCTATTTATGCATGGAGGTACTGTCAACTTATTGGTTTGGTTGTTTAAAGCCAACACTTGAAGTGCACTTCTCACCACAGCACAAGTATATGAGTCTGTTGGCATGGGTATGTGTACGTTGCTATCCTTGGTGGGGTGTCGGTAGTGTGTATGAGAATATTCTCGCAGGACATCCTCCGCCCAAGTAATATGCCAGTATAAATACAGGCAAACATACTAAATACTTTGCGTCAATATGTATATACCAGCTATATCAAACCACGAAGCACGTGTATATATACACATAAATACACTGACATTGCATTCTATGCACACACTGACATATTTACCTACGTTCACTAATTGTAATAAAGGAAAATGTATAAGCATAGTTACATATGAACACACACTCACATTACATACTATGCACACACTGACACATTTATCTACATTAACGTTCTATTAATATCTTACCTACATTGACGTTTTATTGATATCTTGCCTACATTGAGGTTCTATTGATAGCTTATCTACATTGACGTTTTATTAATAACTTACATACATTGACATTCCATTAATATCTTACCTACATTGACGTTCTTTAAGTATCGTACCTACATTGACGTTCAATTGATATCTTACCTACATCGACGTTTTATTAATATCTCAGGGGTGTGCCGTTGGATATACACGAACGTCACAGCTGCGGTGGAAGTCCCGCCAAACGGGCGCGTGTCTCTGCAGTAGGTAGCGCAACTGGACGCAGAAAGGATTCGGGTGTAGCTGATTGTGACTCCGATGAGGGTATATGATTATATGTTGTATTCACTTATGATCAATTGATGAGGGTGTGTGATTATATGTTATATTCTCTTATGATCAGTTGATTTTCCTCAAACCCTAAAGCCCTAAAACCCTAGAACCCTAAAACCTTAAGTCCTTTGATATCTGCCAAGGATCATGTTAACGATCCGACCGTTCTGTTAGTAGAGTTCATACATAGAGAGTGATACGATGGACATACGCATAGTAGGGTGGCCAGTGTTAGGGTTTTGGGGTTTAGTACTTCACACAGTTAGAAAACAAACACACAGAGTGCAACTGCTATTTTTGGAATTTTGGGACTTGAATTGGTCTTTGCATATTCCTAATTCTCTCTCATTTGGTTCTTTTTCTCTTCTGTCGGGGGTTGTTGTTGCGTCGTCAGATGAGGAGAAGGCTGTCGATTCAGGAATGAGCGTCGACGGAGAGATTAAAAAAAATTACAATGCAGAGGCTAACCCGAAATCGACGAAAATTCGGGATTTGATGGGTAAGAAGCACCTGGTTTCGGTACGCATGTGTATGTGGTCTGCGAAATATCAATAACCACAAATGGGTGTGTATGTGATATGTCCACAGCGTTTATCAGTCACCATAGATTATGCATGCACCGTATACGTGTTTATATACAAATCCACAAAATTTTATATGTTTATCTATACATGCTCCATAGATATGTTTATCTATAGATGCACAAAATATATGTTTATCTATACATGCACCATACATATGTATATAATTGCATGTACCGTAAATATGTTTATAAGTACATGCACAATATGTATGCTTGTATATATGCATGCATACATACATACGTTTGTTTTTTTTTATTAACAATACATGCTTATATACACAAATACAAAAATGCTTTATATGCATGGATCGTATATGTATATGTTATTATTATTATATATATATATATATATGTATATAATAATATTATATATATTATATATAATATTATATATATATATATATATTATTATTATATATTATATTATATATTGCCACATATATATTACTATTATCTATTATATATTACATAATATATATTAATATAATATATATAATAATATATTATATATACATATATACATATATATGCGTATATTGGCATATTATATATACATGTTGGTTACATATATATATTATTACATATATATATACATATACATATATATATGATGTATATATATTATATATAATAATGTTGTATATACATATATATATATATATATATATATATATATATATATATATATATATATATATATATATATATATATATACATTCTCAATAAATGTTTCAATGCGTATCACGGTATATATGTTCGTACAAACATGCACAATGTATAAGTTTTATATACATGCACCATCTATATATATATATATACACATGATGTATAGTCATGATTGAAATAAGTGGTCAGATAATTATCAATTTTAAATTGTCGTATACAGTTTTTCAAAACTATGCAGCTCTCATCGTACTCATGTAAAGCCTTTCCTATCACCAGAGAGCATCGTAGCCTTGTTTGCCATCTCGTCCCAGCGGCTAGATTTGCAATTTTTTTACACATCCGACACTTTCCAGAGGTGAGATAGTAATATACGTGGATTATATATACACACACAAACACACACACACACACACACACACACATATATATATATATATATATATATATATATATATATATATATATATATATATATATATATATATATATATATATATATATATATATATATATATATATATATATATATATATATATATATATATATATATATATATATTATATATTTACATACATACATACATATTGATTATCACACACACGCACACACATCATATCATATGTGTATATGTATATTACATATATATATATATGCGTGTGTGTATGTGTGTGTGTCTTGTGTGTGTGTCTGTGTATATGTATGTATGTATGTATGTATGTAAGTATGTATGTAAGTATGTACATATGTGTGCACGCACGAAGTAAGTAAGTACGTGAGTGCATGCGTACTTACGTATTTACGTACGTACTTTAGGATGGATGTATGTATGTATGTATCTATCCAAATACATTTATGTATATAATCACAAACACACACACACACACACACACACACACACACGTTTATATATATATATACATATATATATATATATATATATGGGCGTAAGATATTCGCGCGGTGGTCACCATACAAGATGCGCTGAACATCAACGCACATGCATGTTTATATATCATAAAGACTGCTGCCTGTAGTAATATATACATCTACCGCTTTATATCTGCTGACTAGAGTGCACGAACACGTTACACCACAAACACGTAGTTGAAGCGGATTACTGAAACCTAGTGTAATTGACCTGAAACCCGGTTTTCCTGACCCCTCCCTCCATCACACAGACGGCGTGCAGTAACTGCGACACCGAATTCTGCTTTCAGTGCGGTGAAGCGTCTTGGCATACTGGCAAGACTTGTGAGGTGAGTGTGTACGGTAGCAAAAGAGAAATATGGGACATCTGCAATATTACTGTAGTCAGTTTAACTTTATTCCTGTTTATATATATATATATATATATATATATATATCTTTTATGGATTCTTAGGCGATAGTTAGACTCGCACAATAACAGATTTATTACACTATGTTGTTAGTTTAGTGGTGTAGCGTGTGGCAGTTCTCCTGCCACACACTCTGTCTATAATAAAAAATGTTTGGCTAGTGAATTATCTTTTACGTGCTCCCTGCCAAACTCTGCCCCACAACCTTGGCTATAACTACGTACAATATTTGACCAGACTTCATTGGCTGAGCCAAAAGCTAAAAATTCAAAATTCGTGTACGTGTATCAGCACTAGTCGGAGAATGATTTTTCGCAGGTATACATCCCAGTGTATACTCTATTTCTGAAGGTTTTAGGGTTGTAGGGTTTAGGGTTAGGATCAATCCGGTATGTCAATGTTATGTCCGCAAAGTTCACGACTCTGCGACTGTCTTCTTATAAATTGTATTCTGACGCACCTTTCACATTTGCAAAATAAATATCTCTACGTGTCTCTGCATATGTATTATATCCTGACGTACTCAGAGGATTCGCGTATTAATACAGCACTTCCATACACAACACTTCAGGAGGCCTGGCGGGAGAAGCTGGTGGCCTTTGCAACGGCTATCAACGAAAAAGCATCGGATGTCATGGAACCACTGATACCTGCGGGTAGCACTATAACCGTTGCAAAGGTATGGTACAATAGCTATTCGTCTATTATGTATATTTGTATGTATAGCTTTATGTACATGTAAATCTGTACATATACGTATATGTATATGTATATGTATATATATATATATATATATATATATATATATATATATATATATATATATATATGTATATATGTATATATGTGTATGTATATGTATATGTGTACACATCTATATCTATACCTATATTCATATTCCTAAATCTATATTAAATGCATATGTATTGTATATGTACAAGTATATGTATACACATGTATATGTATATAAACGTATGGTGTATGTGTATATATGTATAGGTGTATGGATATGTCTTTTGTCTATATATATGTATGTTGTGTGCGTGTTGTATGTATGTATGTATATCAATATAAATTCATTCGTTTTGTTGTTATATATATATATATATATATATATATATATATATATATATGTATATATTATATATATATATATATATATATATATATACATATATATATATATATATATATATATATATATATATATATATATATATGTTTATAATTTTGGATTTTATATATACATATACATATATATATATATATATATATTTATATATTTATATTTTATATATATTATATACACACACACACACACACACACACACACACACACATATATATATATATATATAGATATGTATTTTTTGTGTATATATATATATATATATACTTGAAAACTATTACACTATCATAAGATACTGTAGGCAGAAAATGTTGTGTTTTTTTATTCTGGATACATATGACATCATATATATAAACTCTATTAATCTATATTGAAAGGCTCATCAGCCTAACCCCTGCATCATCCCTAGCACACAATGTTGTAATGGTATCCATCATACTCCTGGCCACGTCTTAACCGTTCGCGTTCACAGAACACAAAGCAGAGCAAACCTAAGACACACAGCAGCCACACACCACGCACGAAGGGCACAGAAAAGGTAGTGTGTATATGCATTGAAGAGTGTATGTGTGCGGATTGGAACAAAAGCAAATACTTGTCAGTGTGTGTGTACATATATATATATATATATATATATATATATATATATATATATATATATATATATATATATATATATATATATATATATATAATATATATATATATATATATATATATAAATATATATATATATATATATATATATATATATGTATATATATATATATATATATATATATATATATATATATATATATATATATATATATATATATATATATATATATATATATAATCATAATACACACACACACACACATTTTACACACATATATATATATATATATATATATATATATATATATATATATATATATATATATATATATATATATATATATATATATATATATATATATATATATATATATATATATATATATATATATATATGTGTGTGTGCGCGTGTGTGAGTCAATTGATGTGGGTTATCCGATTTTCCGTCACCTTCCAAGCATCCATCCACCCGACACCCATTCCTGATTTTTCCAAAACTTGAATATTGCTCACTCCCTATGAACCTGACAGACCTCTCCAAAACATTTGCGTAGGATATTTCAGGTTAGTTTCTTGTCACAGGAGTGTTATATTGACATATTTTGCAATAATATATATATATATATATATATATATATATATATATATATATATATATATATTTAGTCTGTGGTTTTAACCCTATCCACTACTTCATAGAGGCAAACGAGATGGAAGCGCTCAGGTGGAAACTCACTCAGTCCAAACGGTGTCCGACATGTCACATATTTATTCAGCGCGACGAGGGCTGTAACAAGGTGTGTTCATGTGTATCAGGATACGAATTAAACCCTAAACTCTAAAACCCTAAAAACCCTGTAACAAGATGTGTACATATGTATCAGGATACGAAATGTACGACGCAAGGATAGGTGGGTGTATTTATGTACGACGCAGCTATAGTTACTTGTTAACGCGTACATGTTAAGGTTGCTCACAACAATGCGTGTGCTCGAACGTTGCTGTCTGATGCTGTTTGTGTGTCCCAATTCTTCCTATGGCGTAGTTGAGACGCATAGGCATAGAGCCTGTGTGCAGTATACACCGCTGTAAGCAAATATGTACCACCAGAATACTGTGTAGATAGATCTAGGTAAAAACAGTTAAATATTGATAAAAAATAGAATTATGTATATATATATATATATATTGTGAGATTCAAAACAGGCGCGTATATATATATAATAGATATATAGATACATAAAAGAAACAAAGGCACGATAGCTGTGTTGAATTCCCGTGGACGATGCGTGTGCTTATGCCGTTATTGGGTTGTTGTGGTAGTAGTGCACACTGTCCGCTACTTATATTAGGCGATATGGTCTGTACGTGTGCTACGGTGAATTGCCATTACAGCGACAGTGCTTTGTATTGGCACCGTGTGCGCCTATACGCCCTCAGTTGTTGCTTGGTATATTCCGCACGTGAAGCCAGTTTGAGTGGGTATCATACATACAGTGATATGATATATATGGCATGTGTGCGATTCACTCTATACAATTAAACGTATATATACACATACATATAAATGTATGCACATATATATATAGATATATGCATACGAATGTTTACACATGGTTGCATTTTTCCCATTGTATATATACATTTTTCCCGTTGTATGTATACATTTTCCCCATTGTATGTATACATTATCCATATTGTATATATACATTTTTCCATTGTATATATATATACATTTTTCCATTGTATATATATATAAATTTTCCCATTGTATATATACATTGTTCCCCTGTGTATATATACACACACACTTGTTTTGGACTGACGTGTCTGTATGTGCGCTCAGGTCAACTGCCCACACTGTGGCGGTGAGTTCTGCTGGCGCTGCCTGAACACGTGGACCAAGGGGTCGTGTGGCTACTTCAGCTGTGCAGTCAATGGCGACAACGAGGTAGGTATTCTACCTACTTATGTAGCACACGTGTTTGTAGCGTGCTGGGTGTGTGTGTATGTATATAGGGTACGGATAGACCACACATGCATGAATTATGACGTAATTTATAATACAAGTAGTGTAGGTGCTTGTGTCATAAAAGGTGTATGTGTATGTATTTGGAATACAAATGAACCAGACATACAGGTATTATGATGGGTCTATATTTGTATATTCAGGACGCAGATAAATTTCACATGCCTGTATCACGAGAAGTGTATATGCTTGTATATAACACCACATATACATGACCCATAATGGGTGTATATATATGAAGACTACGAATGGAGGTGAGTATATGTACACACAGACAATACATACACATTGAAATGTTAACGTAAAGATGTATTCCGTACGCGTGTGTGCTGATTTATCCACGTGACACACACATCATGTACCGGGGACAAAATTAGGCCCTACTTGTTGGATATACATATGTTGAAGTATGTATGAGATGGTATCTGTTCCTGTCGAAGTATTATATAGTACTTTTCTGATATTAGAACCTACCTGGTCGATATGCGTATCAGTATGTTGAAGTAAGTGTGAGATAGTATCTGTTCATGTCCAAGTATTATATAGTACTTGTCTATGAAATTAGTACCTACCTGGTGGATATGCGCATCAGTATGTTGAAGTAAGTATTAGATAGTATTTGTTCATGTCCAAGTACTGTCTATGTAGGTCGAAGTATTAGACCGTTTAGCTATACTCAGACAATTATGGTCTAAGTATCGGCACATACATTGATAAAGCTCACATACCGCAGTCTAAGACTCACAATGTCATTGGTATTGGGCTTCAGATGGATACCTATGACGCCGTTTCTTTGGCAACCGCGACAACCGAGTCCGAAGATAAACCAAGTTTGCGTGTCGTGACGTCTTCGACTGACGCAGTAAAACCCGGCGTCAACGACTCACCTATACTGGCGGTATGCTCATTAACTTATTTATTCTGGTTGGTCCAGTACGGGTGCACCAACTACACTTTTAACCCCCCTCCCCCCCTAGTGCCCTTCGCTCTTATTGTTACAAGGAACTTTTAAATCGTTAGTATATGTTAACAACATACTTCTCTCCTATTGTTACACTAAACCCTATTAAAAACTACTGCACACCTATCAACCCTAAACCCTAACCCAAACCTCTCAGAAAACCGAACTAGGTGTTCCAGATATCGCCACTATAAGATTTGGCTCTCGGGGTCATCAAACGGGGGATGGACGCTGAAGCGCCCTGATTCTCGCCTTAGCGATTGTTTTACGAAGAAAAAGAAAACCTGCGCCAAGCAAGACCTTCCAAGTTTACTATGAATCAATCAGCGGAATGGATAATTAAATAAACACTGGGCGTGTTCTTAGACTCTATCATGTGCGACTGCATCACACTGACCTATACCAATCCACCGAGGGTTGGATCACAATCTGTGACCCTTTTTTGTAGATCAATCCAATCAGGATGGCGCAGAAACAGCTGGATGTCTGGCTTTGACAGATGCCTTGTAGTTCAGTGCTGTGCCATTGCTACAATAGGACTGATTAGACCTTATCACTCGCTACCATGGCAGAAATTACAAAGTTGGTCGCAATGTCTTAAGTTTGTTAGGAAACTATTTATAAAACACACCTTAAATAATTAGCTCTAGACGAGTCATTTGCGAGCGGCTTTGTAGTGGGACACCGATTTTCTACCAATGACATTCGTGTGCGATAAAAATACCCAATCGAATCGTATCAATTCCTCTCTTAAACTCGCAACAACTCTTACTCAAGAAGACTCATCGAATGACTTGTTCACCCAATCATCCAAATCAAATGAATTATTTGCACAGGAGTACACATCGGATGACTTTTTCACCCAATCATACACATCGGATGACTTGTTCACCCAATAATACACATCGAATGACTTGTTCTCGTACAATCTTGAAAAAGTAAAATTCAATCCACAAAATAGCGGATTATAATTTCAATTGCACCCGTTTTTACTGTATTACAAATGCACTGGTATCCAAGCTAAGGGAACTGACTCTCGACGCTTCTACTCGACCTACACTTTAATCGATTCTGAACCAATGATGACTCCTAATACTATGAACGAAACGTCCTCAACCAATCAGGTCCGCTCATGACCTCTGCACGATTTTCAGGCCTGTGAAAACGTTCAGAATCAATAACCATGAACCAATCAGATCCGTCCATTTTAACTGTACCGGTTTCTAGGCCAGTAGGACTGAGAATTGATGGTTCCACTCGTCCCATTCAGCGCTGTCCGTCACAAACAGAATGTCCTGATAATAGTCGCCCTCCTGCGCACATATCTCAAAGATTGCCTCTGCGTTGTGGGGACTCTGCCCCCCAAGAGCGGCTTAAAATAGAACATTTACGATTGGATAAGATTTTCAGTCTAAAAATAGAACACATGGGCGGGAGCACAATGAGATACAAAGGAGTTTAGCACATGAAGATGGATATTCGTCGGTAGTGTGGTAGCATCACAATACGTAGAGACGGTATATATATATATATATATATATATATATATATATATATAAACACACACACATATATATATATAGACATACACTTGCGGCTATCCAACATGAGGCACCGATATAATATGCGACAATATATCGTTCGTAACATGCATGTACATACCACATGTCGCATTCTTGTACGCCGCGAGTGTCTTCTCGCTCTTAGACCCGGCGGTTGCATAGCTTAGCTTTAGCGCGTTTGTATGTGCGTCCATCTCTTGCATGGCAAAGTACACATCTGTTGGGTATGGAATGGGAGTACGTCCTTTAATACAATATGTAGTAGTACGATGCTAGTCAACTAGGAAATGCATCGATAGCAAAGTACAAACCTGTTGCGTAGGGAATAAGCATATGTGTAGTTGTATATATGAAACGAGTGCACCGTCTAATAGTACAATACAACTACATCAAGAAAATGGATACAGAATACATCTGCTTTTGGAGCTAAGACTTCTATGCCAGAAACAAGGAGAAGAGTACGGATCCGTGGCAAAACAATACAAAAACCTAAGGAATTGTACGCCTGATGCCAAAGAGAGATACAATAATTCAAAATGGACCATATTGTGATACTATTCATAAATTTCCAAGATTATATTTATAGAATGTCTAGATTCTATTTATAAATTGTTGAGATTCTATTTATAGATTTTTGAGATTCTATTTATAGATTGTTGAGATTCTATAGATAGTTTTGTACTTGAATGCTTCGCAGCTGAATGTAGATTACCCACCTGATTTATGAGAAAGATATCCAATCCAGGCGATAGTGGGAGTGCATGGTTCTCTACTTCGCGTGTATATACCAAGCCTACCTTAAATACACACATTCATACATGCATTCTATGCACATGACAACATATATGTATATATGTATGTACAAACATATCTATGCAAGGGTAAATATACATAGGCAAAGTTAGACATACATATGCAGAGATATACACCTACCATGCAAGTACCTAAATACCCAGGCATTAAATGTATATATGCCGTTCCACATATGTTATACCTACCTGGTAGTGGTCGAAAGAGTTCTTCGCGCAGATTGATGACCATTTCAACAATGTGCGCTACAGCGTCCATATCACAGGCAGCCTCCTGCGCATTACGCACAATACTCACTTGCGAAGCATTGCCGTAGGCTTGTCCAGCAGACGCCTGCTGATAAGTGGTGTATGTATGAGTCAGGGGTATATATATATATATATATATATGTGTGTGTGTATGCATGTATGGTGTGTGTGTGTGTTCATGTATAAATACAAATACAAGTACGTGTACCTATACATATACATATGCATATGCAATATAAATGCATATACATATATTATATACATATACATATACATATGCCATGTACATATACAAATACATATATTATATTACACATATACATTATTATATATACATATGCACATATACATATTACGTATACATATGCATATGCATATGCATATACATATACATATATATATATATATATATATATACATATATGTACATACATATGCATATACATATGCATATACATATACATATGCATATACACATGCATGTTCGTGCACGTAATATCCACATACATATACATATCCATACGTATACATATACAAATACAACGTGTACGAATACATACGCCCATACCTATACGAATATATACATGTGAGTACATGTGCATGCATACGCACACCTTTTCTGAGCTGCTGTAGGTGGCTGCTTGCTTCAGAGAGGCGTCCCATAGTAAGGAAGGCCCGAGACACACCACCAGATTGCTCACATCCATCATATTCGCTTCTTTGTTGCCGACAATCTGTAGTTATATGAAGTGTGCATGGACAGGCGTGGAGAATAGATGATATGAGAGCTGGCACTGTACACGTATGTAGGTTTAATTATTGCCAACGAATTGAGAATATGTGAGTGGGGCATAATCATGCGTGGGTATAGATGCGACATGTACATAAATGCAGTTGCCAATCATTTGTGTCTGTGTTGTTATTAAGGTCCTAATCATTTAGATCTGTGTCAATAGTATGGTTCTAATAATTTGGGTATGTGTTAATAGTATGGTCCGAATAATTTGGGTCTGTGATAGTACAATCTTAATAATTTGGGTCTGTGTCAATAGTATGGTCCTCCTAATTAGGGTTTGTGTTAATAGTATGGTCCTAATAAGTTGGGTCTGTGTTAATAGTATGGTCCTCATAATTTGGGTTTGTGTTAGAGTATGGTCCTAATAATTTGGGTCTGTGCTAATAGTATGGCCATTTTGTGATGCTAGTGCTGTACGTAGACATAGCCATAGATGCGTGCGATCAATGTATGCCGTTGTGATATGTGTATATCTATGTATCAAAACGTACACGCTTTCTTCAAGACTAGCCAATGGTCGGCAACAGTGATATACATAACCACTTGCGTGTACTGGCACATACGCTTGTGCACATATATCTTGCTTAGCAAATTGAGCAGGGAACTGTTGGATGTCTGCTGAGCATCTTATGATTACTCCGAGAATTTCCTTGATACGAATACACGTACAGGCATACTTCTATACTATTCTGGTAGATGAAGCAGGAGTTTGAAAATGCTTCCTTAAAAATACATATACATGCATACTTAAACACATACATCCATAATACGCATACCTATATATATGTCTACATACATATACACACGTACTTGTATATTATAATATATATATATATATATATAGTCCAGCAGATTGTGTAGAAGTTCATACATACACAGATACATACTTTGTCTAGCAGATTAAGCAGCAGTTTGAGAATTTCTCTGTGTCCGCTGGGTAGTTTATGCATAAACAGACGGATGGCTCTGGCCTGGTGTTCTTGCGGCATGCACGACACATTCATAAGCCGATGGTAGAATACGTTGCCTAGCAACGAAGTAGGTAGCTCTCTCAAGTACTGTATGGCAACGTGTGGGGCGCAGACGTTATTGGAGGAAACTTCGTTTTAGGGTTTAGGATATGCACATATACGTTCGTTGTCGGTATGGGAAATGTATATTCTGATATCAAAGTGTAAGTGACCATCTCAATCGTGCCAACTTAAGGACTGTGGCCATATCGATGACACTGTACTCCTCTGGGCTAACGCTCGTACTATAAATACGATAACACCAATATATAACCCAACAACAACCCAACCCAACAACAACACAACCCAACAACTACCCAATCATACCAACTTAAAGGAAGTGGCCACATCGTTGACACTGTACTCATCTGGGCTAGCACTCGTAAGTGTAAGTGACCATCTCAATCGTGCCAACTTAAGGACTGTGGCCATATCGATGACACTGTACTCCTCTGGGCTAACGCTCGTACTATAAATACGATACCACCAATATATAACCCAACAACAACCCAACCCAACAACAACCCAACCCAACAACAACCCAACCCAACAACAACCCAACCCAACAACAACCCAACCCAACAACAACCCAATCATACCAACTTAAGGGCTGTGGCCACATCGTTGACGCTGTACTCCTCTGGGCTGATGGTGGGTGTGCCAAAGTCTTGTGTAGCACAGATGTTCTGGAGTGTCTTTACACGTCTTCCGTTACCAGGGACACGGAACACCCCCTCGGCACTCAATCCATGCTTAAGCAGGAAGCTGCAGCACGCCACAAAGAATGCCGGGTTCATGTTGGGTACGGAATCGGCTGCTGTTGGTATGTATATATATATGTGATGTGAATGCACGCGTACATATATATATATATATATATATATATATATATATATATATATATATAAGTATGTATGGTATAAGTAGTGTGTGTGTGTGTGTATTGTAACTAGTTGGACAGGTACACATACGTCTTATATCGTCTTACAATTGTACACATACGAATCAGACTACACGGATACAATTAGTAGGGCCACGTGCACATACACTTATATCTTCCTACACATGTCAACAAATACGAGTAATATGACACGGCTTACGATTGCTGATGTCTGGGTTATA
>LUCW03000696.1:27500-32500 GCA_001586965.3 Sphaeroforma sirkka | reverse complement strand
TATAAGCATGCCTAGAATCTATATATAGACAATCCATAAAGTTTCTATAACAAGACCATCAATAAATAGAAATGTATAAATAGACAATCAATAAATAGAGATTTCATGAATAGACAATCAATAAATAGAGATTCTATAAATAGACAATCAATAAATAGAGATCCTATAAATAGACAATCCATAAATAGAGAATAAAGATTCTATAAATAGACAATCAATAAATAGAAATTCTGTAAATAGACAACCAATAAACTGAGATTCTATAAATAGAGTCAGTCAGTGCTGTCTCACCTGAGGGGCTTTTCTGGTCCACTTCCGTGACGTCTCCGTAGCCCAAAAACCATCGCTTGTGGCTGACGATCGTCTCCTTCTTGTGTCCGGATTGTCCCGATAGTCCTGCATGGGTACGAATATATTCAAGGGATTAACGCAATGCTTTATAATATAAGTCCTCTGGCTTTATAATACAAGTACTTGATCTGTGTAGCGAATATATACAAGGAAAAAACGCAATGGTTTGTGATATAAGTACTCTGACTTTATAATACAAGTACCTTGATCTGTTTAACAAAGGTGTTTGACGAAGGATCGAGAATGCACTCACACACACATCTATTCACAGGCACACACCCACACAGACACTCACACACTCACATACATACATACACTTACACTCACACATACAAACACTCACACACACACACACATAAATAAATTCTCACACACATGCATACACTCAAATCGATACAAACGTACCGAACAGCCAATTGATATACACCAACTGCATGCGGTTGATCTCCCGTCTCCGCTCTGAGTGGATGTCTACCAAGGCCAAGCGCATATCGCGTGCCGCACCAACGTACGCGTCACGCTCTATCTTCCCCAACGACACTTCCGACAGCCGTTTCAGCAATGCGTAGTACTCGTTGAGACGCTGTAGTGGGGCGGCATAGCCACTGCAGTCTACATCTGTACTCATTGAGGAGAGAGGAATATATAAGAATAGAGGGGATAAGTAAGTGCGCTAGGATGTGAGTGAATATAATTGCAGGGTGTGAGAGATGTATTCTAAGCGGCATAAGTGTATATATATATATATATATATATGGGTATATATGGGTATATATATATATACTAATATACACATACATATATACATATATATATATATACATCTACATATATATATATATATATATATATATATTATATATATATAGCATACTTTTAACCCTAACATAGCATTGTACAGCACCAGCTCACCTGACCCAGGTGTGTCCCATAACGATCGCAGACCGTCACGGCCATCGTCAGAGGTCTTCTGCAGGCTTTGTTTCCACATCTCAATAAACATCGCACAAAACACTAGCCGCACATAGTTGAGATGCTTGCCGCGGAAATGATCCATCTGTGTGTGCATAGACATGCATGTGTTGCACGTGTTTGGAATGGATGTAATAGGTATGTATATATGTGTGTATGTATCTATATTTATGTTTGTATGTATGTATGTATGTATGTGTCTATGTATGTGTATATGTAATGCATGTATCTATCGATGAAGATATGTATGTACATATGAATGTACGTATATATAGCAAGATGGTAGCGTGGATATATATATACCTATATATATATATATATATATATATATATATATATATATATATGTATGTATGTATGTTCCAATTGCATGAGATTAGTGTGGGCATTTGTATGTATATATTGCAAGCTGTTAGCGTGGATTCATATGTAAACATCTATATATATCACGTGCGGGCATCAAGCAAAGCTCTGGGGTACGCACAGGCCTATATATACACCTGTACATATATGCACAGCCTTACATATACGCGCACACACAGAGACCTATCTTACACATATACATGTACATTTATTCACAAACGTAGATATACGTATACACACACATACAGACCTAGTTTACACATACACCATTATATCTAATATATACACCAATATAAGCATTATATACACCATTATATCCATTATATATACCGTGATACCGATGTTGTACATCGTTATACTCATTCTATACATCATCATATCCATTCGTCAGACCATAATAACCATTCTACACACTGTTATATTCATTTTATACACCATAATAACCATTCTATACACTGTAATATCCTTTCTGTACACTGTCATATCCATTCTGCACACTGTTACATCCATTATATACTCGCCAAATCCTTGCTTCTGCATCTGTATCTCACCCCACTCACCCGTTCCAAGAACAGATATGCCACATCTTGGGTGCCGTTGCGCAAAGTGTCGTCTCTCATATCGTCTGCCAACTCCTCATGGAAGCCAGCAAAGTCCTGACAGTGGTTCACTATCTCTCGCAGTTTGTTCGTTTCCAGCGACGGGGGCACGCACGTGCTTGACTGGCCGTGGTGTGAATGGGATAGACAATGCGGAAGGGAGTGTTAGCATACGCTTGTATGTGAATGTTCATATATATATATATATATATATATATATATATATATATATATATATATATATATATATATATATATATATATATATATATATATATATATATATATATATATATATATATATATATATATATATATATATATATATATATATATATATATATATGTGTGTGTGTGTGTCTGTGTGTGTGTGTCTGTGTGTGTGTGTACTTGCCTCAGCAATGCCTGCACTAGACTATTCTCATCTCGTATCGAATACAAGAACGTAGTTAAGTTGTACATACAATCCTGAGTGTGAGTGCTTGTGAGCATATATGTACATGCATGTACTTCGAGCATATACATATTTCGAGCATATAAGTATATGCACGCCTGACGTAAACATACTAACCCCGATACACGCACTCATGCACGTTGTTTTGGTGCCATCGGGACTAACGCCTATCTTGAATTCCTTTGATCACCAACACAGTCTGTACTTAATAAAAACAGGCATGTTACAGTGAAAGTGGCATACATACATACATAAGTACATACATAGTTACATATATATATATATATATATATATATATATATATATATATATATATATATATATATGTGTGTGTGTATGAACATATACCTTTGAACCCACCGAGGTTATACTCTGTGCGCGTTTGAGTGAAGTGGGTGAGTTTGCCAGAAGGGTCTGCAGGTTCTTGTTGAGATTCAAATGGCCCTTGCCCGTCTTGACCTTCGCTGCAGTTGCTCGTAAGTCCATAGCCGAAGCCTCTCTGGCGCGTTCTGATGGTGGAATCAGCGCATGCACCTCTTCAGTAATCCGTCGGGCGGCCAGTGCCGTGTAGTTCTATTATTAGAATGTGGGATACGTAGGTAAGACTGGGGCTGATTCTATAAATAGAATGTGGGGGAATTGCGTGCGTTCTGACGGTGGGATCAAGTCAGTGTTTCACCTATAAATAGAAATACTACTATCTATAAATAGTTACTCTCAACGCATTGTCAGAACAAACCTGTAGATTCATCAGTGCCTGTACCACCGTCTCGCGTTCCTCGCGCATATCCTTGCGGGTGCCACCCTTCAGATATTGGCGCACAATCCGTTGGAATTTTGTAATGCCTCGCACCTTATCCTGTTTGCAATAAAAATACGGGGTATGAAGGGGGTTTAGTATTATATATATATATATATATAGCATAATTTACCAATGAGAGGGCATATGTATATATATATATATATATATATATATATATATATATATATATATATATATATATATATATATATATATATATATATATATATATATATATATATATATATATATATATATATATATATATATATATATATATATATATATATATATATATATATATATATATATATATATATGTATATATATATATAAATATGTATATATATATATATATATATATTGATGATGTGTGTGTGTTATATATATATATATATATAAATATATATATATATATATATATATATGTATATATATATGTATGTATATATATATATATATATATATGTGTGTGTGTGATGTGTGTATGTATATATGTGTATATATGTATATATATATATATATATATATATATACATAGCTTTATTTTCTCACCTCATCGGCAGCCAGGACCTCGGCCGTCGCCACAAGGACTGCGTTTGACACAGTACGTTTGTGTTTGGGGGGCTAGTGGGCTTTTCCCTTTGTGTTAGGTATTTTAAGCGCCAAGGCTGTGGCATTAAGCACAACACCACCGAGATCCTGTAGCATTGAGGGTGGCTTTGTGATGGAGTCGACCAACTGTGAACAGATAAACGAGTGAGATTATACGGATATTAGTATTCATATCTGCTTGTCGTATATATATTTATAGGATGTGTCGTATGAATATGCATCATTATGGTTGCTTAGTAACAGAACCCATCACCTGTTGCGTATACATGTATTCCAATTGCGTGAGGGTTTTGTGATTAAATTGCTATGATTGAATTCACACCGTTTCACACACCACAGCATACATATACATATCGCTTGCACACGACTACGAGATGATGTTTATTTAGCAACGCGCGACTAGCTTCATCACTCACATTCGGTTGGGAGGTGACTGTCCAACGATCGCACGCTGATGACACCATCACTTGCACGCAAGGATCTAAATACACATAGGGTTTTATTTCATCGATGTAGGTAAGTGAACGTGTCTATGCTTGTGAGGAAAATACGTGCCGAGGCTTTCGTTTCGAAATCTGCGTACTAAAATGTACATATATATATACATAAATGTATACATACAATTATATAAATATTACATATACTCACTGACTGACTTACCAATCCCTTCGTGGCGATGTAATGCTCCAGTTTCTTGATCTTCTCCAGTATCTGCTGTTTGGTCTTCAGCAGCAAAGCCGCCTCTTCGGTCCATTTGGCCGCCTCTCCTCTGTTTGATATGATAATACGATGTAGTACTTCAAAACTTTATGTGCGTGTACGAACATATGTATAAATCTGTAA
>LUCW03000696.1:0-22500 GCA_001586965.3 Sphaeroforma sirkka | reverse complement strand
GTTAAAGCTGAACGAGGGATCTATTCCCAGCTAGTGCTATGAAAGAATAAATATATCCTCAACTGGCTGAGCCACGAAGAGTATCATTCGTGTGAGTTATTCCTCGCATCATCCCATAGCTGCGTATGTTCACTGGCCCATACCAACTCAGTCGTGCTTGCTACCACATGCACACAACAACACACCCAGTGTCTGGTCGTGTTCCTGTGTCTGCTTATTGACCCATGTGGTGAGTAGCTCCGCCGCCTTGGCATCGCTGATATTACCGCGTCGTACCATCGGGTTCTTGACTGTCGCCAGCACTTGCGTCTTTTTGACCACAGTCATCAGAATCTCAACGTTTGTGGTCCGATCTCCGTTGCGAACATCGTTGACCTGTCATGAGAGTTCGGAAGTTCGGCATGGTCATGGTTAAGTATAAAGTAGTACAATATACCCGAATGATTACGTATTTCTCACACATATGTATGTATATATGTATGTATATATTTATATATATATATATATATATATATGTATATATATATATATATATAACGAATGACGAACAGCGATGAGATGGGATGAGATGTGGCGACCACACAATAAGCTACATACAGCAAACATATATGAGACAAAGGATGCAGAGTATATAAAACCAGTAGAACAGCTTATCGAGCACCTTTATTTCACACACATATACAAAACGTTAAAACATACCTCCCAGTACGCATTGCCAAATATGTCATTCATAGCCGCCAAAGCAATCTTGACATTGTCGACCATCTGGAACTGGTTTTTCGGTCTCTGATTAAACTTGATCTGCGTCATAAAGGGAATGCAGGCACGGGTGTAAGGGCCAAAAAAAGAAGCAGACTTCAGGGCCATCTTATTGGGTCAGCATACAGGCATGTCAGTACAGTGTTGGGGGGCGTATACGACTACCGTCAGTCATGTTACCACTTCTATTACGGATAGAGATAGGGATACTGCTATCTCACTGAAGTCATCACGGTTTTTGTCTACGGGGGAGTTGTGAAGCCGTGTCTCAACAACCTAACTGGTATCAACAGCCATCACAAGTCTCTAATATCAGGTATGTACCGACTTATTCCGTTGTATTCTATGTAGCTATGCATTCAATTGTATCTGTATGGATATAACTATATTTGATTGTTCTGTGGGTATCTAGATGTTCCTTAGAGCACTCGCACCTACAATGAATCCTGGTATACAGCTACTTAGTGACTCGTTTAAGTGTGTTGCGGTTGTGCTGCAGATCACTGAGGCAGTCTAGAGGTGATCTAGTTTGGTAGAATGTACCATAGGGCTGAGCTTGTGCATTTATGTCCTATATCATGTATTTTTATCCCTTCACAATACAGCGTTGACGTTTGAGTTAACGCTATAGAGACTTACTCGGATCTTTGAAACTGTCAAGTTCTTGATATAATACCAACGCCATTGTCATCTATCTGTCTGAGCCAGTACTCCTACTCGGGTGCCTCGTATGTAAAATGGTTGCGAGACATATGTGGGTGTGGTGTGTACCCAATCAACCAACAGCCGCAACACATGACTGGCTATGGTAGTGATTCTAAAGTATAGTAGTGATTCTATAGTAATGATTCTAAAGTATAATAGTGATTCTATAGTAGTGATTTTATAGTATTGATGACTATTGTAGTGATTCTATAGTAATAATGACTATAGTAGTGATCTTTAGTAATGATGGCTATAGTAGTGATTCTATAGTAATAATGACTACAGTAGTGATTCTATAATAATGATGACTATAGTAGTGATTCTATAGTAATGATGACTATAGTAGTGATTCTATGGTAATGATGACTATAGTAGTGATCCTTTCTTGACACAGCGTTTGCCGCTACGATTCTGTTCTCCAGCACATGCCCATGTCAATTGGGTATACTTCATTACCAACACACAAGCTAAAAGTACGCTTGCAATCTATACCAAATCTCTCGCCATGACTCGGATCCACATACCGGCATGTCGCCCAGTGTGGTCAGTAGTAGACAGAACACTGCGCCGTCGCTGAGGTCAGTCGTGACGTTGGCGATCTGCCGAGGCGTGGGGTCGTCCCCTTGGCTGAGAAAGTGGTTTGCCCATCGGATCAGTGTCTGTGAAGTACAAATAAGAGAAAGACCGCGTAAATGTATGTATAGGATGGGTAGGTTAGGTATACGGGAGTGACTACGCTGATATCCGTGCGTGCGATGGTGTGACTATTGAAGGATATTAAGCAAGTTAGACGCGTACCGTGTCGTCAGCACGTATAGACATACACTCGTGACGCCCTTTGTCATCAGTAAGTACGATGTACTTAGGTATTCCTGCGGTGCATTTTGGATTTTTTGGGGGCAAATTGCAACGAACATACAGTCTACCTAAGCATATCGACACATAGAGCTGCACCAGTCTGGCGATTGTTACCATCACTAGTCGCATATCTCGATTTCCCGCTACAATATACGTCTTGGTGTTGGGAGAGCTGTAGGTAGCATACTTGCTCACCACCTCGCCTGTCGAGTCGTGTTTCCTTCCCAATGTAGCTGCAGCACGTTTGTGGGCATTTTCATTGCGCTCCGCCTATTTTTTGGTACCCCGTCTACAAAGCTATAGGAACCAATTCTAATTCCCACCTTATACGAGATTTACTGTATACGTATTCGCTCGCTACGAAGGCTCTCACGAGGTTTTTGATGATGTGTATGAATCGCATGATCTTTACCGCATCCGGTGGTCAACTTAGTTCAAATATACATGTTCCCATATCTCACAGCTATACTATTGCTTAGCTACAATTGCTGTTATTAAAAAAATAGTTTTGATATAGGTACGATAACTTGGGAGTACCCACTCAGCATGCTAATGCAAATTGAATTAAAATTAATTGGCCTAAGTCATGATACATGTAGTACATGTGTGTGTTTAGATACGAATAGATTCGGTTAACACTTATTGGTATACATATCTTCATGCACTGTGTACGTTACTTGAGTTGTTAAGTGTGCATTCCAACTGAAAACAAGATACTTCATATACGTGTGCAATGCAAATACATACACATTTCGAAACCGATGACTATATGCAGGGAAAGAGTACTTGTGCATGCGTATGGAGAGCAACATACGAGTAAATAAGGATGTTGTAGTTCTGAACGGACGTATACATCTACTTGAAAACAACATTTCAGTTCAAATAATGTCTACAAAGCTAAAACCAAATTTTGGATTATATGTATACTAATTTAATGGAGGAGAGTATATGCTATATATATATATATATATATATATATATATATATATATATATATATATATATATATATATATATATATATATATATGTGTGTGTGTGTGTGTGTGTATGTGTATACATATAATATAAATATGTATGTATATATATATTATACGTATATACATATATCCATATATATATATATATATATATATATATATATATATATATATGCGTGCGTGCGTGTGTGTGTTGATATATATATATACATATATATATATATATATATATATATATATATATATATATATATATATGTATGTATATATAATATATATAATATATATATATATCCAGAGCTATCCATCCATATATATACATAAGTTATGTATATATATATATATATATATATATATATATATGTGTGTGTGTGTGTGTGTGTATGCGCATATATATATATATATATATATATATATATATATATATATATATATATATATATATATACGTGTGTGTGTGTGTGTGTGTGTTGTCTTTGTGTGTGTGCGTATGTATATATGTATGAATACATGATGTTGCTGTTTGAATACACCCATATGTAAAACTATAGCGCTTACCGATTCGATGCGTTGCTCATCGTCCGCATCCAGCCCATCATCTGCTCGCTTCATACTTTGTCGTGATAGTTCAGTAAACGGTGGCATGTTCTATGCAATCAACTAGTCAATCTGACGGTCCCCCATTCAAAGTCTATTACAAGATCGCGTAACTGCATGTATGTATGTGCGCGGTGTGCTGATGGCCTTGATTGATTCAGTTAAATCAAGTAGACACGCATAAGTTTTACTTGATTTTCTACAGGTGTGTGACTAACGAAGATGCGATGCAGCAACTCGCTAGTGTGTGTGGTACGCGTGCACCTTTGTCAGTATGTGTACTCGTATTGTATACAATATCAAATAATCAATTGAACAAGCCCAAGTTGGTCTCAGGCGGAAATATACGTGTAAATATGTGCTCCGTGTCTTGGATAATGCATTGTCGGATTCTTCGTATAGTGGATCTCTCTCGGGATGGCTGCTATGGCTCGTCCGTGACTACGTGCATTGCTGTGGGTGCATTAACTTTGGAAGCGTTGACGACTTGGAAGTGTCAAAAAAAAAGATTTGGGCTGCGAAAGAGTACGTATTCCTGGCCTCAAATCAGTACGTAAACTGGTAAACTCTAAAACTTTGCGATCTGATACCAGAATTTATCCAATAGTTTACCACTGATATAAAATTCTGATGAATTAATGTACAATCGTATGCAACTTTAGTACGTTTTACGGAAAACAAAAATAGAATCGAGCAATGTTTCTAGATTCCCATATATCCACCAATCAAACCTCTATTGGGGCTGATCGCAAAAGATAACACAGTAGCCCTATCCAATTGGTCAGAAACTGGAAAGTCAACACTTTTCTCCACAGACTCCAGGCCTTTTCTTCAGGGAATATACTTGCATATGTATACTACTTCGTATTATGTTAAATTTATGTGTATTTATTTTACATAGTCCGTCAACAAAAATCGTTAAGACTTGACTTTTCAGCAGTCTACGGATTCGGTGTACAAAGAGTTACTACGGATATACATAAGAACTCAATAAGTTGTTGCATATACAAGAAGTTAGCAGTCCGAGTGTGTAGTCATTTGATCAATGAATGTATGAAATCAATGTGATGTTCCTTTTAGCTGAGCAGTTTTGGCTGTCTTAATCTGTGTGCACTTGTGAGCAGTGTTGACAGTCTTTATAAATGTGTGCACACTATAGTCAGATAATTAGAAAATCCTTAATAAAAAAATGCATGCATGAAAATATTTGAAGCGTTTCTCTACTTTCTGTGTTCACCGTTGCAATATCTGTGAGCACTTTCGGCTGCGTGTCTACGCCGTAGCTTGGCAATAAGTAAAGACTTTAATAAATTTGAATTTGTATAAAGCATTTGGTGCGTTTTCAGTGCACGCCGTGCCTCGATTTGTTCTAGCTATTTGGCAGAAAATGAAAGTACTCCACTTTTTTTGTACGGTGCTGCACCCCTCTGGTCAGTGCTTGTAGTTTCACGTGAAAACATGCGCGTTTCTTGCCCGCTTCAACAAACCCCGCTCCAACAAATCAGACTCAACCACATGTCCAACCACTACAAAGTCCCGGGGTTGAGTTCAAAACGTGAGAGAGATATTTCGACATGGCCGTTTTCTTTCAAACCGGTTTCGCGCTTACGTCCTCTACATATTACTCAGTCCGTACAGCCTGGACATTCATATTAAACTTTCTTTGTCAAACGGCAAGAAACTAAATGTTATGCCTTCTTTGGGCTTCTTCCGCTTCTCGATGACGTTCAAGCGTATTGTATCAATTTCGGTTTCCCATTCTTCACTGGCAGCCGAAAGTTATAGTTCACGTTTGAATACACAGTTGCACCGACCGCCGATAGAAACATCCACAATAAACCAGCACATCCTGGTAGTATTTACTCTATGGCTTAACAAAATTAACGACGACCGCCGCATCCGTCGCTATCTACATAATGTATGTATATGCATATATAGGTAGATACATAAATAATAACAATCGCATACATATGCTCACGTTACGAGGCTATTTAATTAGGTGCCCTATAGCTACGCTGAGTATAGGCGACATGATGTGCCAGTAAAAAAAACTAGGGAACTAGACACAATCAAATATACAGGCACAGAGATTGTCATGCCGCTCACAAGTTTATCTTACTACTTTACTGAAAGGTATGAGTTTTCTGCTTCCTTCTTGCTTACTTTGCAACTTCCTTGAGATCACCACCATTCTCTCGATTTCCATCGACTACCTATGCTTCCGTAATGTCGTAATGAAATGAGTTAAAAAAAACAATGGTATGAGATCGTACTATACTTGTGATCACTATATCACCGTGGAATAGGTGAGCATTGTCTAGAACTCAGAACCCAAGACACTTCTCATCTTCTGTGTATTCACCTTAATCGCAAAAACATTGATAAGTTCTGTATACAGTAAAGGAACATTCGAGAAATCCTCACTTCTTGTATAGATATGCACATACACATCACATATATATATATATATATATATATATATATATATATATATATATATATATATATATATATGTATGTGTGTGTGTGTGTGTGTGTGCATGTATGCGTGTGTGTGTGTGTCTTTGTGTGTGTGTGTGTGTATGTGTATGTGTGTGTTTATATTATATATATATATATATTATTTGGTTTTATATGTATATATATATATATTTATATATATATGTATATATATATATATATATATATATATATATATATATATATATATATATATATATATATTATATATATATATATATATATATATATATATATATATATATATATATATATATATATATATATATATATATATATATATATATATATATATATATATATATATATATATATATATATATATCCCCTTCTCCCTTGTTTGAATAGACATGTACATGCCAATTCTAATTGCCCTCGGTAACGAACGACACCGGTGCCACATCAGGATAGAATAAAATCGCCTAATACAGTCAAAGGTTCGAACATGGTGGGGAAAGCCTGATAGCAAACTATGCCGACAATAGCTACATTGCTACAAGCAACAGCGTCTACGCGTTTCATAATATTTATCTTCATATAGGCTCATGATTCGTCGCCGGCAATAGTTACATTGCTACAAACAACAGACAACTTGGCTTCATATAAAACCAATTCCTCTTTAGGTTCATAATTTCTACTTTATGCTCGTATGATTGACCCATGTTGTTGGATATTACATTTGTTCATCATTAAATTTGGCTTTGAGGACAAGATACGATATCATCTCAAATAAATTGGAAAAATTGCCAATAGAGTTGGAGAATATCCTATCCTCACATGTCGTTTGCCAAATTACCCCCGTTCGGAAAGTCTTTTGCGGTTCTGAATCCTCATTTAACTGTCGTATTGACTTTGTTCTCCATCACAAATTTCTTCTGTAACTCATGTTATTATCGCTCGCAAATCAGCTGTCACGTTCAAGGCCACCTTCAACCATGTGTTTGATATCATCGAGACAACAGACAATTTTTTCCAATTCAATTTGAAATTGAATTGATTCCGATGAATTCAATTCATCTGTCTTATTTCAATATTGAATTGATTTCAATGAATCCGATGCAAACTGATTTAAATTTGAACTCAATGTGACTGTCATGAGAAGAATTAGCTAGAGCCCTATTTGTTGATTAAGATAAGTGTCCACCTATTTGAGTCCGGTATCGTGCATTTGCTATTCAGATGCTATTCCAGGTCTGCAGCCATTATATTTGGTAAAAATAAATTTATTGATTAAAATTCGTGTCTACCTCTCTAAGTCTAATATCGTGTATTTGCTATGAAATGCTATTCCAGGCCTACAACGTTCTATTTGGTTTGCTTGACAAAATTATATTCGCAGCGCAAACCCTGCACGCGCGATACAGCACGACACACTAATATACAATGTCGGCTTATTTAGGAAGGGAAGCAGTCCTTGGAAATGATTATTACTTCAGCTTTGCGAA
Source organism: Sphaeroforma sirkka (assembly GCA_001586965.3). Lineage (NCBI taxonomy): Eukaryota > Ichthyosporea > Ichthyophonida > Sphaeroforma > Sphaeroforma sirkka. The sequence continues at coordinate 14,637 of LUCW03000696.1, read as the reverse complement.
ATCTGTCGGGTATTTGGCGTGCAGAACACACTATATCCACGTCATGATCAAAAATCTCAGCGTCAGGATCGCGAATGACGTGGTTGTTTCCTGAATCTTGGTAACAATCACGTCCCATCGCCCCCATCGCCTCATGCGGGATCATTAAGGGGTATGGCACATTGCCCGGGGCTTTCACCGTGCGCTTCGTACCATTACCCCAGAGCTCTCAATTGCACAGAGCCGCTCCGGCCTGGACTTTCCCCTCAGTCAGTACATCACAAACGTACTCCATTGGGGTCAGGCCAAGCCCTGTGAGCACCTCATCTACCAGAGCATCAGTGTTCACCTCGGTGTTGATGTAGCGCTTGCCAGCCAACTGGAACCCGTTGAAGCGGGAGGAAGCCGCGCACGTGTACGCGCCCATCTCATCGAAGCGCAACCAAGACCCTACCGCAAGTCTCGGTAGAGTCGCCTCCTTGTTGATGCAATCCAGACCATCACAAGTAGGGCCCCATACGCTACAAGCGTACAGCTGCTCATCATTGGCTGATCCGAGAACTGAGAGATGCTTGGATTTGGGCTCTTCCGCCTTCTTAAGCACCTGTGGAACCACAATAGCGTGATCGTTGATGATGCTGTTGAAGGAGGCGTATGTGCTGTCATTGACATAATACATGAACTTGACTGCTAGCTCAGCCTGAGACTGCGTCAAGTTCTCATCATCGGACCGATCGGCATGCCAGGTATCATTCGCGGTATTGGGACCGCTCTCGACATCTGAGCTGCCGCTCACACCAGAATCCTCACGCTCCAATCGCAAGTCACTGTCACTATCGCCCTGAATCTGGCGTCTGGCAAAGACATTAACGGCAAGCGAGTGGGATGCAGCAACATAGTAGCGTCCGGGCTCAGCGATGATGCGCACGTGCGCGAATTTCTCCTGGGGAAAATAGCGAGCAAACCCGTCAGTCAAAACGCTGCAGATCTCGGCGAAGGAGATGACAGTATCGTCCGTTCCGGGGAAGCCACCGCCGATGTCCAGGAGTGTGAAGTTGAACCCCATCTCAGCACCTGTTGCATCAAGAGAAAGTGAAACAAATGAAAGTGTGAGTTGCGGCAACTTGCACAAGGTATTAATAATTGAGGTCAGTAAGGCAATATAACCCGCCGAGACTTGACGTATTATATGCGCATCGCGTCTTTCAACTGCCCATTTGAATACTTGAAAGGCTTGCCAACACGCTCAAAATGTTCACATACCAGCGTCAAAACCGGCCCTGGCTACACGGAGTGCGTCCAGGAAGGCATCTGAGTTGTAGCACCCACTACCAACATGGAACGAGATGCCAACAACATCCAAGTCCATCTCCTTTGCTGTCTGCAGTAGACAGAACACACGTCGAGGATCCGCTCCGAACTTGACACCCAGACGGCACACTGAGTATGAGTCGTCCGTGAGCACACGCAGCACAAGGCGGGCGTTGGGGTACACTTGCTTAATCTTGCAAAGCTCATCTTCATTGTCGAAGGTCATGAGATCCACACCGACGGATTTGGCGTAGCGCAAGTGGCTGTAATGTTATAAGAGGATGCGTGAGGGCGGGTAAGTTGAGTTGGTGGGTACTTGACATTGCAGTATGTTAAAAACGTGTACAAAACACAAAACTTATATACTACAAGTTCAAAATTTACGCTGTTGCAAAATCGCAAATCAAATATTTTCTGATACTCACCTAGGAGCTTTGCATGGATTTGCATAGATAATGCGATCAGGGGAAACTCCCAACTCAATCGCCTGCTGCATTTCCTCGCGACTGGCACAGTCAAAGCCAGTGTTCAAGCTAGATGCCAACATCTTCATGATAACGGGATCAGGATTGCATTTCATCGCATAGAAAGGTTCGACCTTTGGGAGCTGTATGGGGAATAAATATAAATCAATATGTTGAGCACGGTATGCACTAGGGCATGATGAAAGTTGCCAGAAATGATGTATTGATATTCAAAAGTAAACTCGTGGACAAAAACACTCTTGAGATAAATTAGATTTACATAATAAATAGGCACAATCACAATTATCACTACTATATATAGGTATGAGATAAGAATCCCAATAAACAGGCACAATCGCGATTGTCATTATTATATTATATATATATATATATATATATATATATATATATATATATATATATATAAGAGAAAAAAAGGTATACTTTACAATACATATATATTAACATGCATTAACATTAAAATATACCCATATATATATATTATATCATATTGTATAACACCATATACCAAAATATATATCATACTATATTGTATAAACGGTATATGAGGTACAATACATATATAGAACATGCATTAACATACAGATATACCTAAATATATATATATGTTGTACATATATATATATATATATATATATATATATATATATATATATATATATATATATATATATATATGTATATATATATATATATATATATATATATATGTGTGTGTGTGTGTGTGTGTGTGTGTGCGCGTTCATTATATATAGATTTTATATACATATATACATATATATATATATATATATATATATATATATGTGTGTGTGCGTGTTCAGTATTTATAGGTTATATATATATATGTGTGTGTGTGTGTGTATGTATGTGTATGTGTGGGTAGGTGTAAGTGTGTGTGTGTGTCTATGTATGTGTGGCCCGTTATATTGACCCTTTATAGACTTCTACAATACGTGCACACGAGTGCATGTACTCAAGAGCATATAAGAATGGAGGGCAGTCGACTTGCAACACTTGCATCCGCACATACCAATTCCTTCCACACGCGATGCTTGCGAATCACCTCCCCAACATCAATCAAATACATAGGGTCATTGTCAGGGAAGGCCTGTTCGGCGATGGACTCCATAATCTCGCGTTTAGTGACTTCGCGAGCCTCCATCGTGTCGGCTGTGTCAACAACGCTTCGAGAAACCATACTTCTTTGCGTTCGACGTGAAAAGCTGAGGTGGTCTGCAAGACTTGCACGCGTATTTATGTGATTTTCAACTCAAGCAAACTGCTGCAGGTCACTATCTCATATGGTGCTAAGAGGGTCTAGAGCGTTAGTGTGCCTTTATAAATACACTGTATCCTCATGTATTTCGCAAAATCGGTCCGCGTGTATTGAAAAACTAGTTGGGATGGAGATAAAGACCAGTTACAGGTTGCTGCGTCAAAAAAAAAATAGTGTTCCTGTCCTCCATACAAATTTCCAAAACAGTTCAGATTACCGAAGATTATTGGAGCCCTCCTTCAATTTTCGCATGTGAGTCTGTTGAGATATTTGACATGTGACACTTTGACATCTTGGACAGTATGTATGATATTTATGTAACTATTTTTATTGTTCTATTTTCAGAAGGCTATGAAACAATATTTTGTTTCTAAAAATATAAATAAAATAATTTATATATTTTTTTTTTTTTTGTTTAGTTTTATTTAAAAAAAACAACAAACAAAAAAATAATAGTCAGAGAGATCTTCTCTCTGGAGGGAGGGTAAAGGACTTAAAAGAGGGGGGCCAGAGGGGGGTATCAAAGGCCAGAGGGTGGGGCCATGGGCTTGGGGGTGAATCTGGAATAAGGAAATAAAATAAAAAATCCCCATCACCTTTACTTACGCCTTACGGCCGGCCTAGCCGCCTATCCCACTCTCATCCGGGCCCCTAGTCCAGACTCCAGGGCCCAGGTTCCCCAGACTCAGTCTATTTTTTCTTTTTCTTTTTAAAAACTTGTGAAATTTGCCATGCTGGCATTGCTGGGGACTTGCTGGTCCAACCGTCCATGTCCCTCTCTCTCAGTGTATATTTACTGTCACAAGAAGTGTGAAGTGTCAACTGTGTGTGCGAAAATCACTATGTAAATAAATCTGGTTCCCTGTTCCCATCCCAGTGCCAGGACTCAGGAGCTCTAACCTGCGTAACCTTAAGACTTATTAAACCTGAAAGCTCAACAGTCTCTATTTCTACTACTACTAGCTCTAGAGAGTAGAGGTAAAGAGTAGAGGTAGAGAGTAGAGTCTCGTCTCCTCGAGACCTCGACGACCGTCCAGCCAGTCCCAGTCCCCAGATGTAAATACAGTATGTATCTGTATGTAATACATACCCATTTTACCCAACTATCGACAATACTAAAGCAAATAAATAACTCTGGCAGAGTGCCTCAGTACATCTGCCACACTGCCAGGACTTCAGACTCCAGACTCCACCCCAGAGAGTGCCAGTATTTTTTATGGGTTCACACTTCACACTTTTCACTCATTAGTGTTTTTGTATTAAGATTTTCTTTTTTTAATAAAAATACTAACTAAACTAAGCATTCAAGAAGGCAAAAGATCACAAAATAGTTCCTGTGACGTCGTGACGATATTTTATTTATTTTCCTAAAACAAAAACAGGAAAATTTTATGTGCGACATGTTTTGTCCATAGATACACAACAAAATGTAATAAAAAACCAGAATTCGTTCGATAGTAAACTAGCTATTGCGTGTCGTACGGCGCCCAGTCACAGTGGGCCAGAGCGGACAGATGCAGCAGCGAGTCAGCGACTGAATTTGGGTTCAAGGACCAGCCTGTATCTTTTTATATAAATATTGATATTTGTACCCTCTATATAAACAAGTATCACATAAATGATATATTGATGCACATAAGCTATAACGGCGTAGCAATGTTATCTCATGTTGTGTATCTATTTTACTTATCTACGGCGTTAGCTTCAATAAATCATACCCTATAGCGCTATTTTGTACAAGGGATTTTTTTGCGTATTATTTTTAAAAAGCACAGGTCCTTGCATACACATGAAAGCTATTTCTGTTGTGTATCTATTTTAATACCCTACAGCGTTATCTTCAATAACAAATACCCGATAGCGTTATTTTGTACATGAAGATTTTTGCATAGTATTTTTGAAAAGTACAGATCCTTGCATACACAAGAAAGCTGATGTACATGTACATGGCATGTAGCACGTACATGTAACACGTACACTATGTACATGCATTAACTTTTAATTTGTCAATAGCAAGTCAACTACATATTACATAGGAACAGGCTATATAAGACATGCTCAAATGATCTTATTTGTAAATGAATTAAAAGACATACAAACCTGAAATTATAGCCTACTGTCTATTATTTTGAAGACAACTATGTATTTTTCAGCCTTCTGCTCTCTCTAGAGTAGGGCTAGATAGACATGCTTCAAAAAAATATTTGTCAATAGCAAGTCAACTACATATTACATAGGAACAGGCTATATAAGACATGCTCAAATGATCTTATTTGTAAATGAATTAAAAGACATACAAACCTGAAATTATAGCCTACTGTCTATTATTTTGGAGACAACTATGTATTTTTTAGCCTTCTGCTCTCTCTAGAGTAGGGCTAGATAGACATGCTTCAAATATATGACGCATGCAGAATTTTAAAAAACTGCACTCCCCCTTCGTTTATTTTATCTATTTTTTATATAGTGTAAAAAAAAATTAAAGGTATCCCTAATAGTTTATAATTTATATCAACTGCAAATTTTTAAAATATACATGATTTTTCTAAAACTGTGTATCACTGTCAAATATCAGTCACCAGCTGACCAGCCTTGGCCCTCGGCCTTCGGCAGGCTGCCAGCCCTAAGTGGATCGAGTACCTTCTCCTGTGAGTCCTGAGTCCTGAGTCCTGAGTCCTGAGTCCTGAGTCTTGACGAGTTGTGACTCCAGCAGTCCAGCTCCAGTAGGCCTCACCGTTTACAAGAAGTCTCAGACTCACAGCCACAGGGACCGTAACAGGGCACACAACACTGGCACAGGCCAAAGCTTGGCACAGAACAGGCTACAGCCTTGAAGCCTGACCGCCTGGCCCCTGAGCTCCTGAGCCCCTGGGCCTGTGGCCTGAGCCTACAGGACACTCACACAAGCCATACTGATTGCACACGGTCGACGGAAGTGTAAATAATTGAATTTTTTAACAGAATGAATCCTTTTTTAATTGGTCGTTCTATTTTTGCTGATATTAAAAATAGCTAATAGAATCCTTCTAATTATCGCTCAAGTGCTCAACGTAAGGTTTTCTAAAATTGCGCAGAAGGAGTAGCAAAACTATTTTTTTCATTGGACATACTTTGAACATAAGGGTGATAATACTTAGTAAACGCTTTTTTTAACAATAATTTAATAAAAAACCTAATATGTATTCTTGTGATGACGATCACTAGTTCACTACGTCACAACTATATGTCTCGCTCTTACTAATCAAATACGGATGTTTTTTGGGGATAATTCTCTTTATTTCAAATGGTCAGTAGTATACATTCCTAAAAAAGTGTATTTTTACAAACCAATTGGTCTGTTTTCACCTAATATTCTCCAGTTTTTTTTTCAAAACAAAAACAATTCGATCTCCCAAAACATTATTATTTATGTGTCGCTGCCGTGTAAGGTGTCGCCTTGTCGGATTTTTTTTTTCTTCCCTTTATGCATAGCCTTCTGAAAATAGAACACTTTTTGCGAGAGACCTAAATATGTATTTATTTAAATACCGTACATACTCTCGACGAGAGGCCATGTCAGCCGGAGCCGGGGACTCGGTTGGGAGTAAATACTGAGCCAGCTGACCAAGGGCAAGTTGGGACTTGGGACAATGGCCAATGGGACGTGAGAGCTTTTCAGTTTTTCTTTGCCATATATGTAGGCTAGTATCGAACTGCACGCGGTCCGCCTGGCACCAAATGCACCCACACGTAGTACAGATGAGTGAGAACCTACCTAGCACAGGGGTTGGATATTTAGAAAAACATCGCACAGTACAAGTGGCCCTCTTTTCAGCTGACCATAAAAATAGTCACCAAATTTGATATCAACTTCAAGGAGAAATTCTTATTTTTTCGAAGCACGTGCAGCGCTACAAATACTTGCTTCAAAAGGGCAAGCAATACTGCTCTTGACATACATGAGACCACAATGATGCACAAGAAGATACTGTATACCATGTTGCCCCAACTGCAATGAGTCAGATGCAGTAGAGCTGTAGTGTAAACTTCGATGGATCTTTCTATGTTTCAAACTATGTTATATAAACTAAAATACAATTTAATTCAGTTAGGATTTAGCAGTGGTAGCTTGTGTAAAAATGATCGGGACTGCCTCTTGGTAAGAGACTTAATATCCTCGATCACACAGGACGTACCTCTTGCTGTACTTTATTGAATAATTTTCACTAGAAGTACTAAGTGTTCATGACCACTTGCCTAATTTGTAAATAGACATAATAACGTAAGTCAGGTTAATACATTGGCTGCTATAAATAAAGTTCCATCTGAAAAAAAGTAAAAAAAGAAAAAGACCTATTAGATTTTGGAGATTGGCGGGACGACCAAAATCTATAAGTAGTAGTTCGGAGATTATAGAATTTAGTTTATAATATCCTATATCTACTAATGTCTCAAATAGATCCAAGTAAATCAGTCATACCAAATACTCAGGCTATTGGAGCCATCAAAGTGAATTTAGAACATTTTGGAAATATTGAGTTATCTTTACAAAGACAGCACATGAACATGCTAAACTCGTTAAAGAAGTCTTAAAGCGACTTAATCATGCTAAACTTAAGATTAACGAAGACAAGTGTTTTTTTGCTAAAGATACTATACACTTACTTGGCTACAAAGTATCTGCAGCAGGGGTAGAAATTGATCCTGGCAAGAAACAGTTTCTGTTGGATTTATCAACACCAATTACTGGAAGAGATGTGAACTCTGTCTGTGGGTTTGTTAACTTCTTCTCGGATTCGGTACCGCATCTTTCTCATTACTTAAAGCCTTTCAGTCACCTACGGCTGCACAAAGGACCTTTGGGAAAGCTTTGGACTAAAGAATGTGATGATGCATTTAAACTAGTCAAAAGTAAAGTAATGGACGCACCCATCATGCAGTACCCTGTGGATGGTGTCCCATTCCAAGTAGCAACCGACGCTTCAGATCGAGCGGTAGGTGGAGTGCTTTACCAAACGATAAATGGTAAACCGCGCTACATACAATTCTTTAGCAAGAGTTATAATAAGAGTCAACGGAATTACCCTACCGTTAAACAAGCACTCAACTACTTAAAGCGCTGCTTAAAGAACAGCCAGGAATTGCGAAACAACTGAAGAAGATATTTCAACAATCCAATGTTGTCAATTATGTATCTCAGGAGTCTACCCCTCCTGATACTGAGGTTGCCCTTTCCAACAGGACTATGGTTCATCCAGCCAGCGTTACGCAGAATCTGACTGACTTAGAGGAGCTCGAAAGTAGAGTTAAAATTATACATAATTTAACGCATCGATGTAGAAATACGGCCTCCGGTCAGTCTAAAATATCAAGATCAATTGAGATAATACATTGGTTTTTTTATTTGTATTTTAAATAATTAGTACAAGCTCTTTTTCCAATATTTCCAAAGTGTTCTAAATTCACTTTGATGGCTCCAATAGCCTGAGTATTTGGTATGACTCATCTACTTGGACCTATTTGAGACATTAGTAGATGTAGGATATTATAAACTAAATTTTATAATCTCCGAACTACTACTTATTGATTTTGGTCCTCCCGCCAATCTCCAAAATCCAATAAGTCTTTTTTTTTTTTTTTAACTTTTCTTCAGATGGAACTTTATTTATATCAGCTAATGTATTAACGTGACTTACGTTATTATGTCTATTTACAAATTAGGCAAGTGGTCATGAACATTTAGTACTTCTAGTGAAAATTATTCAATAAAGAACAGCTAGAGGTACGCCCTGTGTGATCGAGGATATTTAGGCTCTTAACAAGAGGCAGTCCCGATCATTCTTACACAAGCTACCACTGCTAAATCCTAACTGACTAAATTGTATTTTAGTTTAATATAGTTTGAAACCTAGTAATTTCCATCGAAGTTTACATATTTTTTTTCAGTTATATAGTAGTTACAGTAGTGTACTGCTTCTAGACTGTCTGACATCAATTTACTATCCAGCAATTACTATGGCTAAGGGTACTTCTAAAGGCAAGGGAGCCGCTAGCTCTAAGCCTGCTAAGCCTGCCGAGGTTCCTGAGGTCCCTGTGGAAACACCTAGCCTGTCTAGAGTTGAGCCTGCCGAGGATACTGTTGGGGAAGCAAATTCTGAGGTTGGTACAGAGGATTATTCTGAGGATGACTCGTCGGATCCTAAAGCCTTGGAAGAAGAGGTATCTACTACCGCGGAAAGGCTCGCCAGCGTCCGTGTATCACCTAGGAGTGAAGCTCAGGACCCCAGCTTGCCCCCCCTGACCACGTGCCGTCAAATATTGGGGGGGATAAACGTCGAAAGGCTGGAAAATTCGTGGATACGAATGTCGGGGGGCATTATAACTCCACATCTAAAGGACACTCCAGCACAAATCCGGCGTGAAAAGGAAGTATTGACCTGTCCGAAAATTTCGGTTTCGCCATCGATGGAGAAGCCATTCCATTCAGCTCAAATCTTGGGGCCGAAGCTGAGGACGCCATAACTCGACAACGAGTGGCTGGATCCTCTCAATCTCAACGCCAATTGAACCGCACTGAAGCGCTCTTGAAGGAGCTAGCGGCAGCAGCAGTTGTGGACCCCTCTATCGTGTCCCACTTGGCTGATATTCTTCCTATACCGAAGAAGAAAAAAAAAATTTCGGGCCGGGTTTCGAACCCGAGACCTACTGGTTTACCAGCCAGTATGTTTACCACTAAGCCAATTACCACTGGCGAGAGAGATAATATTTCAAAATTTAATCTCTATAGCTCTGATGCTACCATCGACCATCCTCTTGACAAACCTAACCCTGTCAGAGGATATGATCGTATGGAACTCGATGAGGCTTACCATCCTCGTAATATCGACCCTCATTTGCCAACTAACCCTGGTAATCACGATTTTGGCAATCGCTACACCAGTACCTCGTTAGAGAGTTCCCGCTCTAATCCTGAGGATGAGGAAGTGAGAACCAGACATACTCGTCTCAGGCTATTACGCTCTGGTATGCAAGTCCTTGAGGACCGTCTATTGAATGACTCTGACCTTGACGATAGGAAAGCGGATAACATTCGCTATCTAATCGATAACAAGAGAAAGGAAATAGACACCATCTTGGCACTAGCAGCCCGTAGCACTGAGCATGAGCCTCGTGAACACTTAGAACCAAGCTTTATAAAGCAGCTAGGTAACGCGCAGGCTGAGGTCGATTTCTACTAATGAGAGTACAGTGGAGACACTGAAGGCCTTCGACCAACTTAAGGAGTCTGCCAGCCTTAGGGATAAGCAGATGATGAATGCCTTTATTCATTTCTGTGAGCCAGGTGAATGGCGAACTATCTTGAAGCTCATGAGCCCAACTGGAAAGCCCTACCCTGGCACCAGTTGCGTGATAATATACTTAACACCTTTTTTTTTGAGATGCACGTGACCGTGAACTTCTAGAGTCTCGCAAGTTCTTTGCGAACGATACCACTATTCGAGGTGCTCTAGCTCATATGACACATATGAATACACGGATGGGTGGTCGTACCTATACTGGCGAATATTTATTAATTTGTCAGATGATGGAGACTCTGGGAGCTAACCTCTTTAAGAAAGTCAATGATGACATCATCGCCTATGGTGATTTGCGATCTATGCCTTGGTCTGTCTTTGAGAAGATAGTACACAAGCATACCAATTCCTCTACTAGAGTACTTAGTACCACGAGCTACACCCAGCCCACTAAGCGAAACGCAGTAGAGACTAATACTGCGCGTAGTACTAAGAAACCTCGCACTACTACTGGAGGGTACTGGCTCTACTTCTACCGAACCGAAAGGTGATAAGAAGGTGAGAGCGCCTTGCAAGAAGTGTGGTTACAACCTCACAAAACGTAATGGCAAGTGGAATGGTAGACACGACCCTGTTAAGTGTGCACCAGGCAAGCCAGATTTTGGACACTATATGAAAGAGTGTGCTACTTGCAAGGGTACTAACGGTTGGCACAAAGAGGATTGCAAGGACTTACCAGACGTCCAAGTTAAGCACTGACAGTACCATATGTGCGCACTAGAGCAAGATTATGAGAAAATGTTCAATAAAATCTATACCAAAGGAGATGAACGTATCTTTCAAACAGTTTTCGTAAATGGAGAAAAAAGTTATGGCACTATTTGATCCAGGGGCTGAAGTCTCTGCTATCTCATGCCGAGTAGCCTACCTACGCTACAGATATGGCTGTCCATAACGAAACAACTGATTTAATCTTGGGAAATGGCAAAGTTACTACTTGCGAACAAGCCATTGACTATGCACACATAATGCTGTCAGATAGAAGAGAAGTGAAGACTCACCTAATCGTTACTGACATGTCTCAGAAATACGATTTAATTATAGGTATGACTGATCTTCTCAGTTTAGGTATAACACTCACTGGTCTGCCTAATGGGCTAGACCCGAATAAAGATCAGTCAGATGATAATATGTTAAAGATACCTAAACCTCCGGAAGGTGAAGCAAAGGATATGATTCCGCACTTCACCGATATAATTATGGACTTAATTATACAAAACAGGAAGATTGCAATAACTGACTGGTGTATGTTTAAGTTCTCTAATGGGTACGTTAGACTTGACTTAACAAACGTCGACTTCTCTAAGTTAAAGTGTCCTTCACATAACTACGTGAGTTGGAGACACAAAGACGTTGTCAAAACCCAAATCGAAGATTGGTTAAAACAGGGTCTAATTGAAATCAATTATGATGCAACCCCAGTTAACTTAGCTCTCTTAGCGGTCGATCAATATAAATCTGATGGAACGTTTAGTAAAACAAAGAGTAGTACTAGACCTGTCGCCAATCAACAAACTAATTCCGCAACATAGTTTTCCCTTACCTAAGATAAGCGAGATACTACGCAAAATGGAGGTGCGACTATCTTTTCAAAGATAGACTTAAAAGCTGCATTCCATCAACTACAAATATATCAGCCTCATAGGAAATACTTTTCCTTTACTTGGCAAGGTAAGAAGTACCAGTTTAAAGGTGCACCTGAAGGCTTACACATGTTACCTTCTTTCTTCCAACAAGTTATGATGGAACTATTTGCGGACCTGTCGTATAACGTATCAGTCTATTTAGATGATATAGTTATCTTTACAAAGACAGCACATGAACATGCTAAACTCGTTAAAGAAGTCTTAAAGCGACTTAATCATGCTAAACTTAAGATTAACGAAGACAAGTGTTCTTTTGCTAAAGATACTATACACTTACTTGGCTACAAAGTATCTGCAGCAGGGGTAGAAATTGATCCTGGCAAGAAACAGTTTCTGTTGGATTTATCAACACCAATTACTGGAAGAGATGTGAACTCTGTGTGTGGGTTTGTTAACTTCTTCTCGGATTCGGTACCGCATCTTTCTCATTACTTAAAGCCTTTCAGTCACCTACGGCTGCACAAAGGACCTTTGGGAAAGCTTTGGACTAAAGAATGTGATGATGCATTTAAACTAGTCAAAAGTAAAGTAATGGACGCACCCATCATGCAGTACCCTGTGGATGGTGTCCCATTCCAAGTAGCAACCGACGCTTCAGATCGAGCGGTAGGTGGAGTGCTTTACCAAACGATAAATGGTAAACCGCGCTACATACAATTCTTTAGCAAGAGTTATAATAAGAGTCAACGGAATTACCCTACCGTTAAACAAGAGCTCCTTGCTATAGTTACTGCGCTAAGACAGTTTAAAGACTACCTTTATGGAAGTTACTTTACTGTCGCCTGTGATCAAAAGTCTTTAACATACTTAAAAGATATGAACCCTGATTCACAGTTGGTGAGCCGCTGGCATGACATTATTGCCAAGTTCGCTTTTAATATAACACACATTCCAGGAATACATAACCATCTTCCTGACATGCTCTCTCGACTTGTGCCCGACTACCAGAAAACAGTCAAAGAGTTATTAGCAACCGATTGGATGCTAAATAAGAAATGGTTTAACCTCGCTCAATCACGATGGGGTCCATTTACTGTTGATATGTTTGCCGCAGAACATAACAAACAGGTTTCTGAATATAGGTCGTTGACTCATCCTAAAGGTGATGCATTTCAGCTTGACTTATCAAAAGCATAAGTTGTCCCTTACGTAACTCCGACCCATGGATACGTGATTTAATTAATAAGGATTCAAGACGAACCTATTTATGTCGACCGTGAAACCGACACGTTCTTGTATCAGGGATCCTATTCTATTAAGAAGACGCCTTGGAAACACACCATTGTTTGTCGCATCGGTCCTGCAGGTACCACTAAGTGGAAACCCTCAACCGAATTCTTAGCTAAAATCTAGAGGAGTCTAAAAGAGTTTGAACAAAAGCTCAAGACTCGTACAACACATGCACCCAACAAGATTGCAGTCGAGGTAATGCCGATTGAAACGGCATTAGATCGTAAAAACATGGAACTAAGCTAAGGCCATGGATCAAAGACTCAAAACTCTAAGAGAACCTGAAGCTCGCACTCAACTACTTAAAGCGCTGCTTAAAGAACAGCCAGGAGTGGCGAGCAGAAACAATCTGAAGAAGATACTCAACAATCCAATACGGTTGGGCACCCCTAAAAGTGTGACAGAAGACCAACCGATGCGCCGAGTCATAGTCGATTTGGTTAAACTCCGCGATCCAAGCATACTGGCGATGTATATATCTGTCATTTCTTATGTGTGGCTTCGGGCTATAACTTGCTTTATGCAATACCGAACAAACGTCCACAAACAGTGGCAGAATTATGCTATCACGTCTTTAATGACTTCGGTTTCCCCGAGTACTATGTTCTGATAACGGTAGTGAGTTTTGTACCGACGTAATGGAGGCACTTATACTCGTATCAGGCATGACCCATAGGCGTGGTGTTCCTTACAAACCTCAAACGCAGGGTGCAAATGAGACACGTCATAGAGAACTTAAGAAACTCTTGCGTACCGCACTAGACGACGTTGAGGATATGTGGCCTTATCATTTGAAATGGGTTCAGACTCAAATGAATAACTGCATGAATCCTCAAACTGGAACACTCCCGTTTCACTATTTCTTTGGCCGCTATAGTGAATTACAAGCAACGTTTGATAAAACTGCGCCCGAGAAACACGCTACCCCGTGGCTACAAAGATCGAGCATATGCAGAACGTTGTTTACCCCTGTTTACTCGAGCACAAGAATCGCGTCCTACTTAAAGCGTATGACCGATGGAATAACACTAAGAACATTGTTCAGTTCAAAGTCGGCGATTACGTTAACATTATAAATCGAAACGCCAACGTTACCGAACTCTCTTCTAAGACGATAGGACCTTTTGTTATTTCCTACCATGATGAGAAGAGTGATACTTACGAAGTGAATAACATTGATGGTACTAGCGCAACCAATCTAGGCACTCACCGTATCCCTACCTCCGAACTCTCATTCGCTCGCTCATTTGATTCTGATGTACCAGTTATGGAGTCACAAGTCAAAGATATAATTGACAAAACATCCGAAGACGGTTACACTTACTACAAGACCCGTTTCATGGATGGGACAGTAGCTTGGCTAACCTCCGATT
>LUCW03000695.1:0-25778 GCA_001586965.3 Sphaeroforma sirkka | reverse complement strand
AACTGTATCATAGTGGAAATGCGTGTGTTCTTGTATTCATGTGTCACAAAACCTGTTTGCGTTTTGGCTAACCATTGATGCGTGCTATAGTTCTATAAGTGCAAATAGGTCGATTTATTTGCACAAATTGTTTTTTTTTAACTCGTACTAAATTTGGTCAACAGCATGTCCTTTAATACAGACCTGAAACGTACGCGGTTCCCTCCAGGTATCAAACTCGTCCTCCCACTTCCAAGCCACCTTGGGTATGGCGCTTTGCTTGCGTTTGGCCTGTTTTTTGGGGCGCCCTTTTTAATAGTTACACCTTTGGGCAGCAAATCCTTTGCAAACTCTGGTTGGTGTGGCTCGGGTCCATCGATGTTATGTGCTACATTCTTTCCATCTTCGTCTACAGTCGAGTATGTGGTTATATGTACCGGCTCCCCGTCTTCCTGCATAGCAACCACTACATTCTCCTCGATTACAGGGGTTGTGCGTTCTTCGTCTGTCTTGTAATTATCGGCTTTCTTGCTCTTACTATCTTTGTCGCTCTTATCGACGCTGCCCTTAGCTGTAGCACTGGCCGCTGTCTTTTCCAAGATTTTATCCTTTGATCCACTGTTACCATTAAACCAGCTTCTGTACGTCGATAGATACCTGAGACGAACATGTCCAGTGCGTTTAGTGTAATCTGTATCACGGAAAATCGACTGAATGATTCTATGTGTACTATATTTCCTCACTTTTGCATTCATAGAATAGATTCCAGTACCCGAAGGCAATGTACAAATACTTCTTTCCCCAGTATTGAGTAGACTCTGACTTGCTTTGAATGCTTTTGTTGTTTGCACTATTCGAGTCGCAAGACTTGGCATGCGTCCATGCTGGGCAATTCTGCGTGTGTTGTTTAAAATGGTATGGGCACGCACATCCATTGATGTGTGAGTACAGAGATTGGCACTGCGGTAGCAGCTGATCTTTACACCTCCTGTTACTTTTGGGGTACTCTCCAGAGCTATTCGAACACACATATTAGCGCATCTCACCTGTAGTTATCAGTTAGCAGATCAATGAACAATCATAATCTATTTTTCAATTACTATACTAAATATTTATATTTGTAGTATTGTTTTGGGTCTTATTTTTTTATGAAATGAACTACTAAATATAATAGCACTACAATGACTAGTTACATAGGTGTTAAAAAAATTACTATTGCTATGTCTAGTATTAAAATTAGTTTCAAGTTTGTTTTAGAAATAAAATATAGATGTTTTATATTTCTTTACCGGGCGTAATTTCCTAATTTTACCCCGTTGTGTACTACAGGAGTCCAGGACAGTTCCAGGTACATACAGTATTTATAGTGAAAAAAAAACTGTTGGAATCTACTCTTAATTTTTCTAAATCAAGTTTTTTATTCTGATTGTTGCATCATCAAAACGTTGTTCTCTCTTTAGACTTTTTAAGCATTTACTACCGTGCTGCTCTTAGAAACGTTACAACGCATATAAATTTCGATGCGTTAGAGTTTGAATTTCAACGTTTTCATCCATTTATAGTAGGCATCAAAAAGTATAAAAAAAGATAATACGAAACCGATATATTTTTTAAATAAAAAATGAGGCCTAGATTGCGCCCTCGCGGCCTCAGGGCCTCGCACCCAATTTGGTCTCCACTCTCCATATTAGACTCCAGGGCCCAAGTCCAAGGGCCCCGGCCCAGGGACTATATTTATTATATAGAAAATTAGGACCCTTTTGGCCTTTTTTTTAACCTTTTTGCTTTGTAATGTATAATATATATAAAAACATAATTGTTCAGACAAATAATTTTAGGGGCTTTTTAGGAGCCAAAGTGTCCTGTCCATGACTTTTGGACCCCAATGAAACGGTAAGTACTAAGTAAATATTTTCCCGCCGTTCAAGAAAAAATATTTTCGTGAAAAGGGCTATTCTCATTTGTTAAAAAAATACTTTTGTGAATTTTAATAATTATCTTATCGCAACAAAACAGCGTGGGGGCAGAAAGACCAATCAAATCCTTTCACCGTTCCACCGGCAATTTTACTAAACATTCTTTAGTCAAATAGCTAAATATAGCAGCTGGTCTGACAGGATCTAAAATATCGTAAACTATAGTCAGAAATACAAACAACTAGAAATTACTCCGCAACTGGTATACTAGTTCTGCAAATTAACTTCAAAATAAATACGACACGTCGTAAATGTAAATGCTTGCTGTAAATAAAAAGTGTGACGGACTGACGGTGTGTCATGACTCAATCCACATCCATCCTGACGCGACATCTTACAATAAACTCGAGAGAGAGATAGTTCGATGATATAGTGAGAGGGTACATCTAGATGCTTTTATACTATATTTATTATAAATATACATAGCTGTTCTATGTAGAAGGCTATGATATGTATACCAGATAGATTACTAATTCGTAAGTTTAGAAGTAGTGCATTACCGTTTTGCTGTCCATCTCTTGTTATATATTTACAGTTACACAATAGCATAGTCTCAAGTCAGATCTAATATTAATTAGCCAAATACACCCTATCGAATATAAATGATGACTGGAGCCCCAGAGAAACGTTCCAGCGACTTCGCGTCCGAAAATGGAGTCAAGAAGCAACGTACAACCGATGATGTGAACGTGATTAGCCTGAAACCCCTGATTGCACCTGATTTGCTAGAAGACGAAATCCCCATGGATGATAGTATGAGAGATACAGTTAGTGCAGCTCGTGAGAGCATCAAACGTGTGCTGGATGGTGCTGATGATAAGCTGGTTGTGATTGTTGGCCCATGCTCTATCCATGATCCCGAAGGAGCTATGGAATACGGTGCGTATCAATAGTCTAGAGTGTATGTTTGTGAATTCACCATTTTTCGAACGCATTGCGTACCAATGTAGTCGACAGTGATTTACTGTATTAGTGCTATCGTTATATTCAAGAGCCGCTATCAGGGCTCATGTCATTATTAATCCTCTCCAAGTATTTTTCTCAATGAATGTCGTCATTCAAAGTGACTGTTCTTCTGCCTCTTTCTTCTTCGCATGGTTAACCTATTTTGTTTGTCAGCGTGTTTAGATTGAGAATTTCGTCGATATACACGGATATGTACATGCAATAGTTGGGTACATCGTATTTTAACTCTATTTGTACGTATGTGTAGTAGAGTCAGAACTGTAAAGGTGAATATCACCGAGCTATCAATATAAGTTCACACTTGCACATTATCCAATCGAACTTCATGTGAGACCAGATTTGTTTTATATATTTTTATGCTTAGATATGTTTAGTGGAGATATTCTGGATATAAACTTCTATGAGAGTGTTATATTCTATCATCCCTTCATTCTTCGAAAACTTCACGTATCTCGTTGTAGAATCCCGCAATCATCTGAGGAAGTACTTAGATTTCTTGCTTGAGCATGACAGTATGGATACACCGATCAGCGACAACAATAGCTATGTCTTAACTTCGCTAGATTTGTATGGGAGGGAAGTCAGTGTAGAGACGAAGAGTCGGTTTGATATACAGGTATAAAGCTAGTAGCTGTTGATCAGTGCCTCAGTGCACACATATAAAAGAAATAGTCGATGGAGATTGTGGGTAAGAGCTGTGGATCGGCACAAATTTCTCTGAATATATACATCTAAATCCATATAGATGCTTGTTGCATGTTTTAGTCTATCACTTACGTTCTTGCACCAATCACAACATATGGTAAATACTCAGCTCGAAGCCTGAAGACACTACAAGAAAAGTACTCCGATGAGCTTGTGGTCATCATGCGTGTGTACTTTGAGAAGCCTCGAACCACCGTAGGCTGGAAGGGTTTGATCAACGATCCAGATCTGGATGGTACCTTCAATATAAATAAGGGTATCCGTGTCGCGAGGAAGCTGCTTTGTGACATCACATCTCTCGGTTTGGGTGTTGGTGTCGAGTACCTCGATACCATCTCACCACAGGTATTGTAGCATATATGTATTTGGATTAGGGATTTATGCACGTCATTGTGATTGTATACGCATATGATTATAGTCTTATTGGTCATCAGGAGTATGGGCGATGGAATCTTAAAACGTTAAGGCTACACGCGCGTTGCAGACAATGTATTTGCAAATCTGTACCTACTGTATTCACCACGTTGCCGTGAATGGTTATTGCGCCCGTATGTATGACAGACTGTAGAACAGGATTAGCCAGTCTATCACGCCACTCATATCTTGTTAGAGCAGTTTCCTTTGTAAGTTTAGTATTTCTTCACTGTTTTTGTGCACACGTCGACATATTGGTCACTATATTTAAACTTAAATCTGGTACTTACAGTGAACATGGGTTATATTCAAGTTTACATAGATCTGGGATTTTTGCACGTTGATCTTTTATCCAGCACTTAGATCCGTCAAATCACGAACAATAATTTACAAACGCTGGCGTGAAAATTCAGCTATAGCGGAACAATTCCAGTTGGCTAAGCGTTAACAGATATTAATAAACATATCTTAGCTTCATAGCTCATTTTACTACTAATCAGCTTTTATCAATCCGGACTGCATTACTCCAGCCGCAAGTGAAAAGGATAAGTTTTAAAACCCGGCTTATCTTCAAACCAGATAGATCCTTCACATACAATGGACCACACTTAATTCCAACCAATTACTGAGTATTTTTGTCCACCAATCTTGCCATATTTTATCCCTGCTAGTGATGCTCAATACTGATATCATTTTCCCATTGCATTTAATACCAGTTCATCTCCGATCTGGTCGCATGGGGAGCCATAGGCGCGCGTACCACCGAAAGTCAATGTCACCGTGAACTTTCTTCCGGAGTCTCGTGCCCTATCGGCTTCAAGAATGGAACAGGGGGTGATATCAAAGTAGCCGCAGATGCCATCATGTCCGCCTCGAACCCTCACCGTTTCCTGGGTATCACCAAACAGGGCTTGGCTGCGATCGTAGAGTCAAAGGTATTGCCCTACTGTGACCCCATCGAATGTACACTCATTTTAGCATACTGCCCTGGAGGCCGAGTTATATGCATTGAATTTGGGTTTACAAGCCTTTATTTATGTTCAACAAACGCGCCTGCTTATAGTTGAGGGTAAGATTCTGTTACGCATGATCAACACTCGTACTATATTACCGATAAATGTCTGATTTCTAATTTTCTAGAATCCACTTCATGTATAATGATCGGTGAATGAATCCCACCTATATGCGTAGTTTCATTCACCAATAGTATTTATTTAGAACTTACTTCATGTATAGAAGTTATACATTGTCTAATTGGGTTTACCCATGGCTGATAGCTGGTACATTAACTTTAGAGACACTTAATAAGCCCAAATCCGTCTGTAAAATATTCGCAGGGTAACAAATACTGCCACTTGATTCTCCGTGGAGGATCTGACGGACCCAATTACAGTGAGCCACAGGTGCAGAGTGCAGTAGCGATGTGTGAGAAGAACAAAGTTAGCGCGAAAATCATCGTAGACTGTTCTCATGGAAACTCTCTCAAGCTGCACACCAATCAACCCAAAGTTAGTGCCGAGATTGCCAGACAAGTGGCTGCGGGAAGTACTAATGTAGTAGGAGTTATGATCGAGAGCAATATTAACGAGGGCAAACAAAACGTAGGAACGGATGGCCTACAGGCACTGAAGTATGGAGTGAGTGTGACTGATGCGTGCGTATCTTTGGAGCAGACTGAACCCATGTTAGAAGAATTGGCACAGAGTGTGCGAATCAGACGAAAGTAGATAATAGCTATACGCACAACAAGGGCGGCGATAGTGCTATAACCTCTACTGCGTCTCAAGAAATGTAGTACTCATCTTAAAATAAAGCGAAATTGAGCGTGTTCTGCAGATATGGGAATCGCCTTGGAAACCGTAATGTTATGCTGTCAAAGCTCTTCGAAGAACCAATTTTTATGTGCGCTGATACAATCAGCATGTTACATAATGATTTGCACTCTCGTTTGATACCTAAATTCTTGTTCTGTATATATCCCTTTGGGATGTCTAATTTTGCCCTTATTCCTTGTGCTTCCTTAATCTCTATCATCAGAGCACACAAAACAATATGGCGATGAGTACTATAAGTGAGTACGCTTTTTTTTCTGCTAATATGTCGTCTGGCCCGTTTGAACCACTTACAATTAGATAGCCATGATAGCTAAAGATCGGACCTCCTGAGGAGTGTTCCAACAGTTCAGTGCCTCTGCAAAAAGCAATCGATATGTGGTATTGTAAAACACTACCAATTCCTTGTTTTAGCTTGTAGCCCCATAACCATTCTCGTATGCTACCACGGTCTCCATATTGAGGCGCCAGTTTCAGTTTCACTTGCAGTCAGGCTGCGAGATGGTGTCGAATTCGGGTCCGACATCCGTGTGTCCTCAGGCCCTGATGATCGAGTATATACTGACAAGGAGTTATGCGTGTATGGTTCACTGTAAAATCTCGATATATCTGAAATTATTCCATTTCGCGTGTTCAATAAGACGTTGTCACTATGATCCTCTTCAAAGGCTCTCAAGTTATTCCTCGCTATTTCGAGGTGATCATCGCTGTGACCACCAAAGTTGTCGCTGGTCTCATCCGAGTGCCGTTTGGGGCTCAGAGAACAGTGCGACCGAAACCCGGTTTGTGGAGGTATATGCCTATGGTTAATTGATGGGACGCTCTGAGTGGATCGTATAATTGCAGTGGGATTGGACGTTCGACTCCCCATTGGAGTAGGCCTTAATACGCTCGAACTAGTGACTGGTTGTATATCTTTCGATTGATTCCTTAACTTTTTAAGACCTCTCTTGGACTCTCTGACACAGCGTACATATGGTGTGACAAAACCCTTGTGTTGTGAGCAGTTGTATTTCATATGCTGGCAAGACATCGTTTCCCTCACATGCACCAACCAGATGTGTCGCTCGATGTTGATTTTCTTGGATGGGTTTGTTTGGCAATCTTTGTACCCACATACATATAACGGCGGTAGCGTATCCATTGTGTTGCAATTGCAGCAACCCGGTTGATATCAGGACAGGTACTTTGCATATGTGTTTGGCAATGAAGCGAGAAATGCACACACTAATTATACGAAACCTCAAAATTGAGATAGCTCTTGAAGAATGAGGATGTAACCCGCGGTGCTAATCTATGCCTCTATCCCTGAGCCAGTCGGTTAGCCTCTATCCCTGAGTCCTGGATATCCCCCCCCAAAAAAAAAGAGAGCAAAAAATACAATTTGAAGGAAAATGAAATTGGTTCTACTCTTTGTCACTTGTTGCGTGTCTTGTCCACCATCGAAGCCGATTTTACAGTCCCCAAGAGCCCACAGCAGAATTGTTTTTTAAAAACAATATCCTATAAAAAATACACAAATATACATACAATATTGAATATGGATGTAAAAATATATATTTCTGGGTTGGTATACGACAACGACGTAGAGTCGTACATCTATGGGAAAATGTCACGACGAGTCGGCGGAATGTATTATTTAAAAAATACAGATGACATGACGTTTTTTAATAGTACGTAGTGTATTTTTTATATACACCGATAAAGACCCCAGTGACCTTGACCACCTGACCATGTCGCAACTGACATGTGTATGACATATTGTTTTCCCAAATGTCGGTGTCGTTGTCATACAGTATTTTATAATATACTTTTTCTTTAAAAATATGTATATTTATGTATATATTACAAAAACAAATTTCTGGAAAATTTAAGATATTAGAAATAGATAAAACCATTGGATTCTTCTCGACTCCGTAACACCCATACTCCTAGTCCTGATCAATTCTCAAAAGTATCCAGTCTGTATCAGTCACTACTCTACTACTAATAGTAGTACAGTAGTACACGACTTTCCTCTTGTTTCTATACCACAATATAAATATAAATATATATATACCCCTTGGATCCCCTGACTCGCTAAACATGTCTTTTTTTAGGTTTTTACATGAAAAATTCTCAGATTTTGGACAAGCTGACAACCATTGTCGGACATTTCGACAATAAAATTACTCTATATAATTTATTTTAGAAAATCATCAAGTCGAGCTTCTACCGCCTTCTGAAGTTCTGCTGGGGACGACAGGTCACAGTCTCACAGGTGACAGGACTAACTCACTGATATACAGTTTTTGGCATTTTGATTTTTGCCAGCAACTGTTCTGATGAGTCCATGTACATTGTACAACTCTGCATTCTGCAACTCTGGCCTTTGAAGTTCTGCGTGTGACCGCGTGCCTACTGTCTACAGTTCTACACTACACTCTACAGCTAAGCCCATATCGTTATGGGGGTACGTTATAACGGTTATAATGTGATCGGTAGGGCCTACCTAAGTTCTGTTATAGGACTACTTCATATCGTGAGCATTGTGCATACCTAAATACTTAGACCAGCAAGTTGATACAAAGAATTGCAAATGAAATAAAAGTTGAACGTAAACGTATATATTTTTCGATTTATAAAAGTTTTAACGGGAAATGGTTTAGGCTAGCTCTACAGTCTACAGTCTACACCTCTACAGGCTACAGTCTACACTCTACACTCTACACATTCACAGCCACAAACGCACACAAACTTAGAACTACTGATGAGAGAACTTCAGAACTTCATGAGAAGTCTGCTAAAATAAATACATAAACAGTTGAGAAATCATGCGTACGCCATGTTTGTCTGGGCGTGCTATTTATTCGATATCCATTGGGTAATTGGAAAAAAAAAATAGAAATATTTATCATGGTCGAAATGCCGTAGATATTTGGCTGGATCACAGTATTCATAGGGTTGCATGTATAACTACGGACATGTCCAGTCCGTCCGGAAATATATAGGTCTTGACCAGTCCGTTTGGTCCGTAAAAGCGCCTGTCCAATGTGTTCGATGGGTTATTTGGACTCTCCGGACTCCATTTTTCTTGTTCATTTATTTTTATTTGTTCTTTAAAAAAAAACCCCCCTTGTCCGTCTCTCTCTCTCTACTACTCCCTAGTATTTAAATAGTAGAGTTAGAGTAGAGTGTAGACTACATGTACAGTGTAGAGTGTAGACCTAATCTCAATACGTTTTGCCTATATGCGATGAACAATAAATGTAAACGCAAAAAGGTTTTTTTAATGTATATTGGGGGCAAATCGACCATGAAAAATATGCACCTGAGAAATTGACCTTTTTTTAAGGAAAAGGCGATTTGAAAATTCGTGACAGAGGCCGCCTCGAAAAATGTACCTATTTGGAAATCCATAGGGCTATATTCAGGATAATCTTTGAGCGTAAACGCTTATATATTTTTGATATTTTGCGTAATGAGGTTAGGTATAGACTGTATTTAGAGTTGGGACTCGGGACTTGGGACTTGGGAAGTTGCGACTGTATTCTTTTTATTTTATTTTACATAAAACACACCAAACCGAATGTGAATAGACGAGAGAGGAAGAATATTTATAAATAAATGTTTTATCCACTCACCACTGTACCATTTCCAGTGTTCCACCGTCTATGTACAACTCTACGCCAGAGTCTCCCACTCCACGGAGTCCACGCCTCCACGGTCCCGAGTCCCGACCTAGTCCTACAGACTCGCAGTCCCTCCGCCCACGTCCCACGGACAGCGGTACCACAGTCCCAGAGACCCAGACTCCTAGTTCCTACAGCCCCACGACTAACGGTTCAAGGACCACATCACCTCAGTCCACTGTATTTGAGTATTCTCTCTTAGTCTGTCTTCTTGTTTCACATTATTTTAAATATATATATATCTTATTATTTGCTATTTTTACTACAAAATCCCATTTCGAAGAGTAGAATAATACTGTTTTTGACTTGTGGGTCACACACACTATAACACACCCCGCATGCGTGACGCACTGTGTATTAACACGAGAATCAAGACTCACGAGAGTACCGCTCACAGTGACGACGTTGGTCGACGTCCTCTGTAATACGATAAATATATCTAGTTTATCAAATATCAGTTTAGATAATCTTTACTCTGTACGACAATAGGATTAGGCTATAAAATGTACGATGTACCTACAATTCTACATATAAAAATCATTATGTTCTTTTCTACAAATATATACAAAAACGAGAAAAAAATGTTTTGACAAAAAAAAATTAAAACAAAATAAACAATCATGGATAAAATGTAGGAGATATGTCAAAGCCTACTTCATTTGATTTGAAACACTATTTATCTTGATAATTAAAAAAATTGTCTTTTCTTTTTATAAATAGGACAATTGTATAAAAAAATTAAATTAGACTCAATTTTGCGACTTATGTTGATATTTTACGACAACAAAAAAATTTAAACCCAATAATATATATTTTAAAAGAAGAACAGACGAGAGTCTATATTTACATATTCTATTTTTAGTATTTTTGTTCTACCGGTTCATCATCGATAGCTCAGACTGTGATTTTTTGTGTACATACACTTCGTGATGAGATGACAGGTGACATTGCATTTTATTCAAAAAATATTACTACATTTGGACAACTTTGCATTTTTATCTTTTATTTTTAGAAAAAATCAAGTAGTTTCATCATTCACATATTTACATCTTGAATATTTATTTGTAGTTTGGCCTAATATTAAATCCATACTACATATTTAGTACATACTCATAGTTAACTGATTTATATTTTATAAATACAGTCAGGCCGCTCTCTCTACTACTAGTAGAGTAGAGAGAGCTACCCCAGGCCCCAGTCCCAAGTTCGGCAAGCCCAACCCCAGCAAGGATATATAAACCAGTCGCAAGCGACAGAGGGACCTGAAAGCGTTAAATGCACAAATGGAGCGAAACTTACAGCTCCTGATCTGTACCCGTTTTCATGCGTTAAAATGTGAGTGATAACCGTTTTTCTGTGCCACATTTTTCAAAATAAAAGTTGAGAAGGGACTTCTAAAGTTCTCAAGCTAAATATACGCTTTCAGTGATATTTTTAAAGTATTTAGTTTCATTCCGTAAACGTGAAAACGTAGTACGTTTTACCCTATGAGCCTTACGTCTATATGCACATTGTGGTGCTCATAGACGTAAGTTTCGTCAAATCGTAGTACGTCTACGCTATTTGCATTTTCCAAAATTCTGAGTTCCTGACTTGTTGAGAAATTTTTTTATACTGACATGCGCGAATTCCCCGTTCTCAATCATCATTGGGGGACTGAGGTGCGGGATGGATTCCGGCGATAAAAAGCACGACAGACGATTACAATTTGTGAGGGGCATAGAGCGTCCCGCTCACTTCGCTTGACTCTCCTTCCGATAGGGTGCACTATATTTGGATTATTTTTTAAAAAACAAGAGGAGATATTTCGTTTATTCAGTTTTAGAATTGTGATCTATTGGATCAACGAGTTTTTTAAGATGAGCGAGTTGCAGTAGAGATGAAGAGTGAATGTTTCTAAATATTTCCTCAAACCAGAAAATCTGAAAATGACGATATTGTTGCAAAAAAATATAAAGTTTGTTTGCTATAGATACATATAGTAGCAACAAACATCCTATTATTTGATTGGCTGTAATTATTGACAATATCTCTAAGCCACAACAAGAACAACGCAAGAACTATCATATACTTTTTACATATATTATAAAAAAACAAATACTAGAATTCTCCTGGTACATATTTACTATATTTATAGTCACTGTCTGGGTCACTGTTATCAATGTTTTTTTAAAGAAATATGAAGAAAAACATTCGGAATCAAACAGCAAACTCCCTCTTCCCCTTATCATCTATTTATAATATATGTATAAGATAAGGTCTCGAGTATTTTTTCATTTGTGCGAGTTAATAAATCAATAATTTCTTGTACTCTCGGAGTGCCGCTACAGGGGCATTTTCCGAATATTTTTAAAAATATCAATTCTATTGAAAAAAAGCGGAAAGTCAAGCCTGAAGAGTTTCCTTCTCTTCATTCTCAATCTGCCAATCAGTTTAAATATTGCTTACTTTTTTAGAATTGGTCCACTCATAGGCTCCATACTCACACACCCCTGCAGACTCGAGTGTAGACAGTAGAGTTGACTGTATTTAGACTGCAGAGCAGACAGTGCTGCAGCTGAGTGCATGAGCACTGAGCACTGAGCACTGAGCAGAATGCAACGTCGTACCTTCACTTTCGCCTCATTGTTGCGGCTCTGCACCGCCACGGCACCGCTAGGGGCAGCCATGCAGCATGTCAGTACTCAGTACTCAGTACTCATCAGCACTCAGCTCGTATCAGCACTCAGCTCTTATCAGCACTCACACTCAGCACTCAGCACCTAACCTCATAAAGTTAAGTTGCATTAATATACAAGTTGAACGTTTTACTTTTACTTTTACGTCTGAAAACGTTACAACGTTTTAGTGTTTCAATTTGGACCTCAATTATTTCGAAATGCTGCCCACGATCTTTAGTGCACCTATTCTCACACTTTTGACTACGAAAGGCAAAACCGACCAATGAAAAACAACTAGAATGTGATAAACTTCGCATATTTTTTTCTGACGATATGGGACTTGTGAACAAACTAATCTAAAAACACATAAAATCAAACTAATCGTGCTGATAGACTGTCTAGCCTTTTGCCTGTAAGCTGTAAATCCTAGATATCTCTATCCTATTAGATATATACCTTCAGAGCAGAAAATTCTTCGAACTTACTTACTAATGAAGAACAACCTTTGGTTATTACCTTACCAAGTAATAAACGTAAGGCGCTACATCGGAAATGGTTACTGGACCAAATACTAAACGACATAGAGTACAACATGAGTTTTGAACTTGTACATTTAGGCACATACTTACTCGATAAGCCATGACCGAAATCGTTTTACTTTGGGTTTCGCTTTACGAACTAGATCGTACCTTCACGTACGTCCGTAGTCCTAAAAGCTACCGGGACTATGTAGAAATACGGCCTCCGGTCAGTCTAAAATATCAAGATCAAATGAGACAACATATTGGTTTTTATTTATATTTAAAATACTTTAATACAAATTATTTTTCCAACTTTCCAAAGTGTTCTAAATTCACTTTGATGGCTCCAGTAGCCTGAGTATTTGGTATGACTCATTCACTTGGACCTATTCTTTTTTTAACTTTTCTTCAGATGAAGCTTTATTTATATTAGCCAATATATAAACTTGATTTACGTTATTATGTCTATCTACAAATTAGGCATGTGGTCATGAACACAGTACCTCTAGTGAAAGTTATTATAAAGAACAGCTAGAAGTACGTCCTGTGTGATCGAAGATATTAAGGTGCTTATTAAGAGGCAGTCCCGATCATTCTTACACAAGCTACCACTGCTAAATCCTAACTGACTTAAATTGTACCTTAGTTTGTACAGCATAGTTTAATACATAGAAATATCCATCGAATTATACATGGGGCACGGAACCACATACTGTTTAAAAGAAGCTGTATACCAGCCACGTAACCTCCTCTAAAAGACGAGCTAACCTTTTGATAAATAGTTTCAATGTAATCACCCACTATGTTTCGCGTGGTGAATGTAAAAGTACTAGGATTTGTTGTATTCTGTTGTGTTGGATATACTGGAGAGTCTTCAGGGAGGTCGTCTCGTAATCGTGACAATGCAGTATTAACTACGGGAGTACATGCGCTAATCGCAAGGCTCGATGGCGCGATGCTGACACTCGATGACGCATTAGGAGTATTATTTAGTTGTGAGTCTGCCACATCACTAAACCTATTTTATTCCAAGAGTCCTTGATCCTCCACTACATCGTCTTCACTCTGTTCGTTGTTGTATACAATCTCCTTACGTGAAATATCTCACGCGTGTTTTCAGTTTCTATATCTCTACAGGTTAATGCATCTGCCCTAGCTGATTATAACTATGTAACAATACCACAAGCAACATATGCAGCTGGCACAATACTTCCTGTGTTTTCTGTGCTGTCTCAGCACTACTTGATTCATTACTGGATGAGCGGTCAACCGCTTTTGTACTGGTAAGAGTACGTTAGCCTCGATCGAGTCAAATGTGTAATTCGGTCACATTTCATTTGTGGCCAACTCCGGCTCTTGTACCGCCAGATGTTTTTGTACCAACCTTCTTCTTTCCCTTCGCTGTAGTTTAAGGAAGTAACTTTGTGATCTACACTGAAATAGGTGTGTGTGTGTGTGTGTATGTGTGTGTGTGTGTGTGTGTATATATATATATATATATATATATATATATATATATATATATATATATATATATATATATATATATATATATATATATAGTATAATATAAATTAATGTGGTCAGAATACAAGTACTTAGATTTATTTGATTATTTTAGGTTTATTACAAGTTTTACAGTTTACCGGAATAATTTGATAAACTTGGTTTTAGGGTTTTGTTGGTTTTACAGCACATGACTAATGACTCATTTTAAGGGTCAGTCATTTTAGGATTACTGTTTATAATTATTGATAAATCAACAACGTCCCCCTCTTTGAGGAGGGAGAACGTTGAGGATTGCAGGGAAAACTACAGAATAAGAACTAGTCAGTAGCTGGCACATATTTTTTGTTATAAGTATAGCAATTAAAAAACAATACGAACAAAGAATGTCACATCAAAATGAACGATTTAGATTATCCGGTCGATGTACTAACGACTTTTGGACAACGAGTATGAAGAAAGAATCTACTAATAAGGGTGAAACCGATGAACAAACATTACAATCAAGTACAACATTAGCCATGGTCAAAAGGAATGTTTCAAGACGATCAAATGACGAAATCAGAGTATCAGCCAGAATCCACAAATAAGTAGTCATGTGTGAGTACAGATAGGAAGGCTGTTTTCAGTATGAGACAAGTACAAATTGAATTGCAAGTTAATGAGCTTAAATTATATTTAAAAAGTTGTTAGAAGAAAAGAAGAAAGTTCTTTAGGATCCACAGTAGTAGAGATGGAAGATGTACATGGTTAATGCCGACTCGGTTATTACTATGACGCAAAGAATCAGCGGCATACTATATTATTTAACAAAGTTTAAGAATGAGAAAGGTAAAAGACACAATGATAAATATATTGTATTAGGCAGCACGTCAAAAGACTGCATAACGTGTCCTAAGGACGTGAGTAGACCGATGATTTAAGTACTAGGAAATGGAATGGCAAGACATGTGCATCTAATGGTATTTATACGCAACTAGGTAGAGTTTTGATTCTGAGGATGGTTCTTAACGAGGAGTTTTCAATAAATCCGTTTAATTAAAGGTATTTTTCAACCAATAAAAACACATAGTTTTTGTTCTTCGAAAATTCATCAAAGAACAAGGTGCTCAGAATTTGTTGTTAAAGGCTAACGAGAAACGAGAATATGTACTGTTAAAGTACGTTTGTCGACTGTGACGTAGAATGAGTGAAAACATTTTATTGGTAGAATGGAAAACCGCCCTTTGTAAACTTCGATGGAAATTACTAGGTTTCAAACTATATTAAACTAAAATACAATTTAGTCAGTTAGGATTTAGCAGTGGTAGCTTGTGTAAGAATGATCGGGACTGCCTCTTGTTAAGAGCCTAAATATCCTCGATCACACAGGGCGTACCTCTAGCTGTTCTTTATTGAATAATTTTCACTAGAAGTACTAAGTGTTCATGACCACTTGCCTAATTTGTAAATAGACATAATAACGTAAGTCACGTTAATACATTAGCTGATATAAATAAAGTTCCATCTGAAGAAAAGTTAAAAAAAGAAAAAGACTTATTTGGATTTTGGAGATTGGCGGGAGGACTAGTTCGGAGATTATAAAATTTAGTTTATAATATCCTACATCTACTAATGTCTCAAATAGGTCCAAGTAGATGAGTCATACCAAATACTCAGGCTATTGGAGCCATCAAAGTGAATTTAGAACACTTTGGAAATATTGGAAAAAGATCTTGTACTAAATTATTTAAAATACAAATAAAAACCAATGTATTATCTCAATTGATCTTGATATTTTAGACTGACCGGAGGCCGTATTTCTACACCTTTTACAAATGTGGTGTCAAATGTTTTGTGTTTTCACTGTTTTAAGCGCTCAATCCAATTGTGCACACACATATATATGAAGTTGTCAGTTATAGGTAGATTCACACTCGATTATCTATGAAAACAGTACAGAGGGAACATAGTCGAATACGAACATAAAACGAAGAACATGGAAGAATCCTGTTGCACAAGTGTTATTGACTCGCAAACTATACCATGTCGGCATCACAACAGCAGGCCAATGCAGCATCGAACCCGAATACTATGGGGACGCAGCACACAGCATCGACTTCCTCAGGGATTGAAACCAATCCTATGCAGAATGCTAGCACACCGCCGTCAAATCAATCGATGGCGATCATCGGAT
Source organism: Sphaeroforma sirkka (assembly GCA_001586965.3). NCBI lineage: Eukaryota > Ichthyosporea > Ichthyophonida > Sphaeroforma > Sphaeroforma sirkka. The sequence continues at coordinate 9,372 of LUCW03000695.1, read as the reverse complement.
TCGCAAGAAGAGACAGATTTTCAAGGAGAGACAAAGAGTGTAACAAGGCTCACACAACAGCTAAATTATTCAGCATGGCTTCGTGAATCGGCGTACAAAGAACACATACGAAGGGAAGAAATGCTAGGTCTTACCGTTAGAGGAGTATCTATCAAACGTGATGCAACAGGCGAAATTGTGTATTCACGAGAGCATGTTTATGATTTACATGACAAGAAGGGTTTTAGCGTCTAGTCCAACCAGCGAATAATTCAGGCGTTGTATGATAATGATAGAGCGACAACTGGCTCTCCTAATTGGCTCTCGACCCCTCTAAACATAATACCATAGAAGAAGCACAAAATAATAAGAAAGACAAAGGTGAAGAACGACCAAACAAGAAATTCCAGTAAAACAGAAGGATGAGGCGATGACGTTTCGAAAGACTGACAATGCATTTGCACGATTCTGTGTAATTATTACGGATGAGCAACACTACGATGGGCTTGTATCACTAGAAGAGGGTGATACACGAGCTATGCTTGACAATAAAACTACTGTTTGGGTCGATATAACTCAAGACTTTATGAATCCCGATTATGCATGGAACATGACAGACGAAATAATTCTTAGTGATGGTGCAGCCGATACAAGCGATTCTGACAGCGATGACGATAATGTTGATGATGCTATTCTGCGAGCATGAGTATCTAAGCACGCTGACAAGTTAGCCGAACGGCGTAGAAAGAAGTCACAGTATCCAGCCTCTCCTCCACTCGAACAGTGGAAAAAGAACTGGGATGTCCTGAATGCTACCCAGAAGAGCATGGTTGAGCGAATAGGACGAGTCGATCTTATCGATATGACATTCACAACACAGGCCCGAAGATGTTTGGAGACATTATTTCCAAGACAGCCGTGAGAAACAGACTAATCTCTTGGTGGAAAGATGCCAAATCTAGCTTTGCGATTGTGCAAACAAATAGGAGAAATCTGGCTATCATGTGCCCACATTTATGGATTTCTTTAATGATAAGATTTGTGCACTGATGTTGTATACGTACATATTGCCACGTGGGGAAGGTGCTTTAGAAGCACTCTGTGCTGTTGCAGGAGGCCCACTAACTGTAGAAATACGGCCTCCGGTCAGTCTAAAATATCAAGATCAATTGAGATAATACATTGGTTTTATTTGTATTTTAAATAATTTAGTACAAGCTCTTTTTCCAATATTTCCAAAGTGTTCTAAATTCACTTTGATGGCTCCAATAGCCTGAGTATTTGGTATGACTCATCTACTTGGACCTATTTGAGACATTAGTAGATGTAGGATATTATAAACTAAATTTTATAATCTCCGAACTACTACTTATAGATTTTGGTCCTCCCGCCAATCTCCAAAATCCAATGTCTTTTTCTTTTTTTAACTTTTATTCAGATGGAACTTTATTTATATCAGCTAATGTATTAACGTGACTTACGTTATTATGTCTATTTACAAATTAGGCAAGTGGTCATGAACACTTAGTACTTCTAGTGAAAATTATTCAATAAAGAACAGCTAGAGGTACGCCCTGTGTGATCGAGGATATTTAGGCTCTTAACAAGAGGCAGTCCCGATCATTCTTACACAAGCTACCACTGCTAAATCCTAACTGACTAAATTGTATTTTAGTTTAATATAGTTTGAAACCTAGTAATTTCCATCGAAGTTTACATATTTTTCAGTTATTTAGGAGTTACAGTAGTGTACTGCTTCTAGACTGTCTGACATCGATTTACTATCCAGCAAATACTATGGCTAAGGGTACTTCTAAAGGCAAGGGAGCCGCTAGCTCTAAGCCTGCTAAGCCTGCCGAGGTTCCTGAGGTCCCTGTGGAAACACCTAGCCTGTCTGGAGTTGAGCCTGCCGAGGATACTGTTGGGGAAGCAAATTCTGAGGTTGGTACAGAGGATTATTCTGAGGATGACTCGTCGGATCCTAAAGCCTTGGAAGAAGAGGTATCTACTACCGCGGAAAGGCTCGCCAGCGTCCGTGTATCACCTAGGAGTGAAGCTCAGGACCCCAGCTTGCCCCCCTGACCACGTGCCGTCAAATATTGGGGATAAACGTCGAAAGGCTGGAAAATTCGTGGATACGAATGTCGGGGGCATTATAACTCCACATCTAAAGGACACTCCAGCACAAATCCGGAGTGGAAAGGAAGTATTGGACCTGTCCGAAAATTTCGGTTTCGCCATCGATGGAGAAGCCATTCCATTCAGCTCAAATCTTGGGGCCGAAGCTGAGGACGCCATAACTCGACAACGAGTGGTTGGATCCTCTCAATCTCGACGCCAATTGAACCGCACTGAAGCGCTCTTGAAGGAGCTAGCGGCAGCAGCAGTTGTGGACCCTCTATCGTGTCCCACTTGGCTGATATTCTTCCTATACCGAAGAAGAAAAAAAATTCGGCCGGGTTTCGAACCCGAGACCTACTGGTTTACCAGCCAGTATGTTTACCACTAAGCCAGTTACCACTGGCGAGAGAGATAATATTTCAAAATTTAATCTCTATAGGTCTGATGCTACCATCGACCATCCTTTGACAAACCTAACCCTGTCAGAGGATATGATCGTATGGAACTCGATGAGGCTTACCATCCTCGTAATATCGACCCTCATTTGCCAACTAACCCTGGTAATCACGATTTTGGCAATCGCTACACCAGTGCCTCGTTAGAGAGTTCCCGCTCTAATCCTGAGGATGAGGAAGTGAGAACCAGACATACTCGTCTCAGGCTATTACGCTCTGGTATGCAAGTCCTTGAGGACCGTCTATTGAATGACTCTGACCTTGACGATAGGAAAGCGGATAACATTCGCTATCTAATCGATAACAAGAGAAAGGAAATAGACACCATCTTGGCACTAGCAGCCCGTAGCACTGAGCATGAGCCTCGTGAACACTTAGAACCAAGCTTTATAAAGCAGCTAGGTAACGCGCAGGCTGAGGTCGATTTCTCTACTAATGAGAGTACAATGGAGACACTGAAGGCCTTCGACCAACTTAAGGAGTCTGCCAGCCTTAGGGATAAGCAGATGATGAATGCCTTTATTCATTTCTGTGAGCCAGGTGAATGGCGAACTATCTTGAAGGCTCATGAGCCCAACTGGAAAGCCCTACCCTGGCACCAGTTGCGTGATAATATACTTAACACCTTTTTTTGAAGATGCACGTGACCGTGAACTTCTAGAGTCTCGCAAGTTCTTTGCGAACGTTACCACTATTCGAGGTGCTCTAGCTCATATGACACATATGAATACTCGGATGGGTGGTCGTACCTATACTGGCGAATATTTATTAATTTGTCAGATGATGGAGACTCTGGGAGCTAACCTCTTTAAGAAAGTCAATGATGACATCATCGCCTATGGTGATTTGCGATCTATGCCTTGGTCTGTCTTTGAGAAGATAGTACACAAGCATACCAATTCCTCTACTAGAGTACTTAGTACCACGAGCTACACCCAGCCCACTAAGCGAAACGCAGTAGAGACTAATACTGCGCGTAGTACTAAGAAACCTCGCACTACTACTGGAGGGGGTACTGGCTCTACTTCTACCGAACCGAAAGGTGATAAGAAGGTGAGAGCGCCTTGCAAGAAGTGTGGTTACAACCTCACAAAACGTAATGGCAAGTGGAATGGTAGACACGACCCTGTTAAGTGTGCACCAGGCAAGCCAGATTTTGGACACTATATGAAATAGTGTGCTACTTGCAAAAGTACTAACGGTTGGCACAAAGAGGATTGCAAGGACTTACCAGACGTCCAAGTTAAGCACTGACAGTACCATATGTGCGCACTAGAGCAAGATTATGAGAAAATGTTCAATAAAATCTATACCAAAGGAGATGAACGTATCTTTCAAACAGTTTTCGTAAATGGAGAAAAGTTATGGCACTATTTGATCCAGGGGCTGAAGTCTCTGCTATCTCATGCCGAGTAGCCTACGCTACAGATATGGCTGTCCATAACGAAACAACTGATTTAATCTTGGGAAATGGCAAAGTTACTACTTGCGAACAAGCTATTGACTATGCACACATAATGCTGTCAGATAGAAGAGAAGTGAAGACTCACCTAATCGTTACTGACATGTCTCAGAAATACGATTTAATTATAGGTATGACTGATCTTCTCAGTTTAGGTATAACACTCACTGGTCTGCCTAATGGGCTGGACCCGAATAAAGATCAGTCAGATGATAATATGTTAAAGATACCTAAACCTCCGGAAGGTGAAGCAAAGGATATGATTCCGCACTTCACCGATATAATTATGGACTTAATTATACAAAACAGGAAGATTGCAATAACTGACTGGTGTATGTTTAAGTTCTCTAATGGGTACGTTAGACTTGACTTAACAAACGTCGACTTCTCTAAGTTAAAGTGTCCTTCACATAACTACGTGAGTTGGAGACACAAAGACGTTGTCAAAACCCAAATCGAAGATTGGTTAAAACAGGGTCTAATTGAAATCAATTATGATGCAACCCCAGTTAACTTAGCTCTCTTAGCGGTCGATCAATATAAATCTGATGGAACGTTTAGTAAAACAAGAGTAGTACTAGACCTGTCGCCAATCAACAAACTAATTCCGCAACATAGTTTTCCCTTACCTAAGATAAGCGAGATACTACGCAAAATGGAGGTGCGACTATCTTTTCCAAGATAGACTTAAAAGCTGCATTCCATCAACTACAGATATATGAGCCTCATAGGAAATACTTTTCCTTTACTTGGCAAGGTAAGAAGTACCAGTTTAAAGGTGCACCTGAAGGCTTACACGTGTTACCTTCTTTCTTCCAACAAGTTATGATGGAACTATTTGCGGACCTGTCGTATAACGTATCAGTCTATTTAGATGATATAGTTATCTTTACAAAGACAGCACATGAACATGCTAAACTCGTTAAAGAAGTCTTAAAGCGACTTAATCATGCTAAACTTAAGATTAACGAAGACAAGTGTTCTTTTGCTAAAGATACCATACACTTACTTGGCTACAAAGTATCTGCAGCAGGGGTAGAAATTGATCCTGGCAAGAAACAGTTTCTGTTGGATTTATCAACACCAATTACTGGAAGAGATGTGAACTCTGTGTGTGGGTTTGTTAACTTCTTCTCGGATTCGGTACCGCATCTTTCTCATTACTTAAAGCCTTTCAGTCACCTACGGCTGCACAAAGGACCTTTGGGAAAGCTTTGGACTAAAGAATGTGATGATGCATTTAAACTCGTCAAAAGTAAAGTAATGGACGCACCCATCATGCAGTACCCTGTGGATGGTGTCCCATTCAAGTAGCAACCGACGCTTCAGATCGAGCGGTAGGTGGAGTGCTTTACCAAACGATAAATGGTAAATTATTTAGCAAGAGTTATAATAAGAGTCAACGGAATTACCCTACCGTTAAACAAGAGCTCCTTGCTATAGTTAATGCGCTAAGACGGTTTAAAGACTACCTTTATGGAAGTTACTTTACTGTCGCCTGTGATCAAAAGTCTTTAACATACTTAAAAGATATGAACCCTGATTCACAGTTGGTGAGCCGCTGGCATGACATTATTGCCAAGTTCGCTTTTAATATAACACACATTCCAGGAATACATAACCATCTTCCTGACATGCTCTCTCGACTTGTGCCCGACTACCAGAAAACAGTCAAAGAGTTATTAGCAACCGATTGGATGCTAAATAAGAAATGGTTTAACCTCGCTCAATCACGATGGGGTCCATTTACTGTTGATATGTTCGCCGCAGAACATAACAAACAGGTTTCTGAATATAGGTCGTTGACTCATCCTAAAGGTGATGCATTTCAGCTTGACTTATCAAAAGCATAATGCGTGGGCTAACCCACCTTGTCAACTTATCGCACAGTTGTTAAACTATGTTAATATTACTAAATCTACCATTACGCTGTGTTATCCCTTACGTAACTCCGACCCATGGATACGTGATTTAATTAATATGATTCAAGACGAACCTATTTATGTCGACCGTGAAACCGACACGTTCTTGTATCAGGGATCCTATTCTATTAAGAAGACGCCTTGGAAACACACCATTGTTTGTCGCATCGGTCCTGCAGGTACCACGAAGTGGAACCCTCAACCGAATTCTTAGCTAAACTAGAGGAGTCTAAAGAGTTTGAACAAAAGCTCAAGACTCGTACAACACATGCACCCAACAAGATTGCAGTCGAGGTAATGCCGATTGAAACGGCATTAGATCGTAAAAAACATGGAACTAGCTAAGGCCATGGATCAAAGACTCAAAACTCTAAGAGAACCTGAAGCTCGCACTCAACTACTTAAAGCGCTGCTTAAAGAACAGCCAGGAGTTGCGAAACAACTGAAGAAGATACTTCAACAATCCAATGTTGTCAATTATGTATCTCAGGACTCTACCCCTCCTGATACTGAGGTTGCCCTTTCCAACAGGACTATGGTTCATCCAGCCAGCGTTACGCAGAATCTGACTGACTTAGAGGAGCTCGAAAGTAGAGTTAAAATTATACATAATTTAACGCATCGAGCATATGAGCATACTTATAAAATGGCTATTCGTGCAGGGCTTGATCACCCGGCGCTGAAAGAAACCATACGTGAAGTATACCGACGCTGTACTGATTGTGAAAAGAACCAGATCAAGCGATACGGTTGGGCACCCCTAAAAAAGTGTGACAGAAGACCAACCGATGCGCCGAGTCATAGTCGATTTGGTTAAACTCCCGCGATCCAAGCATACTGGCGATGTATATATCTGTCATTTCTTATATGTGGCTTCGGGCTATAACTTGCTTTATGCAATACCGAACAAACGTCCACAAACAGTGGCAGAATTATGCTATCACGTCTTTAATGACTTCGGTTTCCCCGAGTACTATGTTCTGATAACGGTAGTGAGTTTTGTACCGACGTAATGGAGGCACTTATACTCGTATCAGGCATGACCCATAGGCGTGGTGTTCCCTTACAAACCTCAAACGCAGGGTGCAAATGAGACACGTCATAGAGAACTTAAGAAACTCTTGCGTACCGCACTAGACGACGTTGAGGGTATGTGGCCTTATCATTTGAAATGGGTTCAGACTCAAATGAATAACTGCATGAATCCTCAAACTGGAACACTCCCGTTTCACTATTTCTTTGGCCGCTATAGTGAATTACAAGCAACGTTTGATAAAACTGCGCCCGAGAAACACGCTACCCCGTGGCTACAAAGATCGAGCATATGCAGAACGTTGTTTACCCCTGTTTACTCGAGCACAAGAATCGCGTCCTACTTAAAGCGTATGACCGATGGAATAACACTAAGAACATTGTTCAGTTCAAAGTCGGCGATTACGTTAACATTATAAATCGAAACGCCAACGTTACCGAACTCTCTTCTAAGACGATAGGGACCTTTTGTTATTTCCTACCATGATGAGAAGAGTGATACTTACGAAGTGAATAACATTGATGGTACTAGCGCAACCAATCTAGGCACTCACCGTATCCCTACCTCCGAACTCTCATTCGCTCGCTCATTTGATTCTGATATACCAGTTATGGAGTCACAAGTCAAAGATATAATTGATAAAACATCCGAAGACGGTTACACTTACTACAAGACCCGTTTCATGGATGGGACAGTAGCTTGGCTAACCTCCGATGCATTTCGTGAATCTCGCGACTTTCTTCGTATCTTTAATAAGAAATGGAATAAGCGTTTACATAAGAACACACGAGATAAACGAAAAGGGTTTCCTCAGGTGACTACAAACCCTGACGTATCTGAAATTCCCTATTTGCCACCTACTTCCTACGTAACTAAACTTTCTGATCTGCTTACCAACAGTGCAGAAAAATTGTTCAAACTTACTTACTAATGAAGAACAGCCTTTGGCTATTACCTTACCAAATAATAAACGTAAAGGCGCCTACATCGGAAATGGTTACTGGACCAAATACTAAACGACATAGAGTACAACATGAGTCTTGAACTCGTACATATAGGCACATACTTACTCGATAAGTCATGACCGAAACCGTTTTTTTACTTTGGTTTTCGCTTTACCAACTAGATCGTATCTTAACGTACGTTCGTAGTTCTAAAAGCTACTGGGGGGCTATGTAGAAATACGGCCTCCGGTCAGTCTAAAATATCAAGATCAATTGAGATAATACATTGGTTTTATTTGTATTTTAAATAATTTAGTACAAGCTCTTTTTCCAATATTTCCAAAGTGTTCTAAATTCACTTTGATGGCTCCAATAGCCTGAGTATTTGGTATGACTCATCTACTTGGACCTATTTGAGACATTAGTAGATGTAGGATATTATAAACTAAATTTTATAATCTCCGAACTACTACTTATAGATTTTGGTCCTCCCGCCAATCTCCAAAATCCAATGTCTTTTTCTTTTTTTAACTTTTCTTCAGATGGAACTTTATTTATATCAGCTAATGTATTAACGTGACTTACGTTATTATGTCTATTTACAAATTAGGCAAGTGGTCATGAACACTTAGTACTTCTAGTGAAAATTATTCAATAAAGAACAGCTAGAGGTACGCCCTGTGTGATCGAGGATATTTAGGCTCTTAACAAGAGGCAGTCCCGATCATTCTTACACAAGCTACCACTGCTAAATCCTAACTGACTAAATTGTATTTTAGTTTAATATAGTTTGAAACCTAGTAATTTCCATCGAAGTTTACATAACTACTGAGATGTCTAGTGCGACTGAATGGGAAGACACAGAAGTTTCTGATTGCGCTGACTCCGGTGTGTCCACAACATCAACCGGACGTACACGCAGCGCCAAACATGAAAAGGAGCTAAAGAGAAAAGAACAGGTCATGAAAGAATTGGCGCGTTCAAAGGAAAGCGACGAAGCTATAAACAAACCATTTTTAAAGGGGGTACAGATGTTCTTTGATAGCGACAACGTGTAAGACATGGCTACACTTTCAAAAGAAATACTGGAACTCAAGAAATCTATACTAGAAATTGATGATGATGAAGAGCTAGAAAAAATGTTTACCAAAGCACTCCATAAGGCAAAAGATGAGTTTAAGGGCTCTACTGGATTAATGTGTATACTACATAGTGTATAATGTAAATATGAAGACAACCCAATTGTAGAGCAGCATATATTTATTATATATATTATCAATATATATATATATATATATATATATATATATATATATATATATATATATATATATATATATATATATATATATATTATGTGTGTGTGTGTGTGTGTTTGCGTGTTTGTGTGTAGGTGTACATGATTGTGTGCGGGTGTACATGTTTGTGTGTACCCGCGTTTATATATGATGTTTAT
>LUCW03000694.1:37500-50502 GCA_001586965.3 Sphaeroforma sirkka | reverse complement strand
CAATCAACAGTATTTCAGTATTGACTTGTCTGCCTGTTCTTTTACGACACTACACCCCTGATCTACATCGACTGCCAATGTTTATGCTGCGACTGGCTACAGAGGTAAGTTATATCTGTTGTAGTTAGCTTATGTGTATGTATGTACGGGGTAGGTTATATCTGTTTTGTATGTATGTGTGGTGTATATATGTTGTAGTTAGTGTATGTGTATGTATGTATGTTGTATATATGTTGTGGGTAGTGTATGTGTATGAATGTGTGGTGTATATTTGTTGTAGTTAGTGTGTGTATGTATGTTTGGTGTATATAGGTTGTAGTTAGTGTATGTATAAGTATTTGTAGTCTATATATGTTGTAGTATGTGTATGTATATGTATGTATGGTGTATATATGTTATGATTAGTGTATGTATACATGCACTATATCCGTGGTAGTATGTGTACTTATGTGTGTCTATTGGGCGCACGTGTATATTCACATCCAGCTGCTTATACTGTTGAAGATGTTTATGGTTTCGATTCGTTTACGTCCTAATTGACCCCTTGAACCCGTACTATTACTGAACCCTAAACCCGAAATCCTAACCCTGAAACATGTATGAATTCAATTGATTACATATTCAGTTATTCTCAACCACCTTACCTGCCTAATATTAATATCACTCATAGCACTAATACCTGAAACCCCCATGGCCCAGGTGGAGTGGTCAGCTGAGATGGACTGTTTCCGCACCATAGCCAATGAGCTGTGCATATTTTATCACTTCCGCCAATCTATGCGAGCGCGACGAATGGAATCGTGTGCTCCCGATGTTGCTATGACAACCCCTGCAGACGGAGCTGATGGAGCTGATACCAGCTTTGCAGTAGCGAGTCAGAGTAGCACCGGAGGTATGTGAAACACACACATACTAGTTGAGCACGCAAGGTTTACATATACCTTCCTGTATTTGCAGTTGGATGAGTTTGCGAGCTATTGAGATATATATATATATATATATATTGTATGTCTACACGCACGCGCGCGCGTGTGTGTGTGTGTGTGTGTATGTGTGTGTACATGTATATATATAATTCATACACATTGTCGTGGGTACGTGCTGTTGTGCCTGTGTAGGTAGTCAACACTCTAAAACCCTTAAACTTTTGACACCTCGTCTGCGCATCTGGCACGTTGCGTATGCGCCAGTACCACTATGTTAGCAGTGGTCCTGCTTAAGAGGTTATAGAGATAATAGTAGGGGACAGGGACACCCTCCTAGATATACACGCCCCCCCCTTCGGGAGTAGCATATCACAGCGTAAATAAAAGTGAAAGTTACGTTGCCAATTTTTTATTATTAGTTTGATTAGGCTCATGTCCTGCCGAAGAACCATACGTTATCATTGCACAAACATCTTCTATTCATTTTTTATATTCAGAAAAATATAAGCCACTTTTAGTAAAATCTAAAATACTAGAAAGTCCAATTGGCAAGATAGCTAAATTACTTACTATTAGCCCCAATCGTATATAACTATTTAATCCTTCTGTTAAACTAGTGAATATTGCAGCATGTCTCTGTCTCCCCTCAAATGGGGCGGGGACATCGTGATGGCTCTCGGCCACCCTGTCGGGGTGCTTTTATATGGGAAAAGTAATGTAAATCTGACCGAGGGATCACCCATCCCTTAACCGTTACCTGTGTAAGCTATCGGTTAGAGTTTTTCATGTGGGGCTGTAAAGGTTTAGGGTTTAGATTTGAGGGTTTAAGCTCTGAGCTATGATGTATATGCCTGTATTCATCTACCGCCTACCGCTCATTTGAGCCACCAGAACTACCTGAACTCTAAAACCCTAAACCCCCATACAGAGACCACACCCAGTGAAGACGCACTATCGGGCAGCGCTGGCAAACCGGGATGGCGGGTAAGTGAATGGCTGTGTCAATGGAGAAGGGATTGTGAATAACAATCCCAAATATACACACATGTGTGCACTCTATTTAGCACACGTATGTATACTATAAATTACACACACGTGTACATTTTATATTTCACACATATACACAATATTGGTAGCGAGCACATGTACACTATATATTACACACACATTTACAATATACTTAATACACACATGTACACTATATTTCACACACGTGTACACCCTATTTAACACACACATGTACATTATAAGTTACACACACAAGTACACTATATATTACACACACATGTACACTCTATCTAACGCACATAACCACATCCCCTTGCAGTGGACTGTTGAGCATGTGCTCTTCCCCTGCCATAAAGCGTCACTTACAGCCGCACGCGTCGTACAATGACGACGGCACGTTGGTGGTGTTAGCTGATCTGCCTGAGCTGTACAAAGTTTTTGAGCGCTGCTAGCGGGTGCAAATGGTCAGAAATCGGTATGTGTATCGTATGTACACGCCTGTGTGTAGCTGGATATTTAGAGCATATGTACATGCATGTGTGCCCCAAAACCATGGATGGTTACGAATGAACACCTAATTGTATTTACACGCACAGTAGTCGACCACGTCTAATCTATTGTACTGATATATTCAGCGATAACCCATGCGTTAAGGGATTTGCTAGGACATGCATCTGTTCTCGTGTGACAGGCCCATCGGTACTCCCATACACACACTGATACTATCTCAGACCAAACCCCTATATAAACTCAAGTAAAACCTAACGCCTATATAAAAAGTAATACCGAACCCCTATAAAAAAAAGTAAAACCGAACCTCTATATAAACTAGTAAAACCTAACCCCTGCATAAAATTAAGTAGAACCAAACCTCTATACAAACTTATGTAAAACCAAACCCCTATATAAACTTAAGTAGAACCAAACCTCTGTATAAACTTAGTAAAACCTAACCCCTATATAAACTTAAGTATAACCAAGTCCCTATATAAACTTAAGTAAAACCAAATCATTATATAAACTTAAGTAAAACCGTACCCCAATATGAACTTAAGTACAACCAAACCGCTATTTAAATTTAGGTGCATGAGATATAGACATCACTCACTCCAGCTATCGCACTCCACATACTGATCCGTCTGCTGAATATCTGCCTCCTGTATTGTTCTACCTCTCACAGACAGGTGTGCGTGTGCACGTGGTCGTGGCCACTCCAGTTGCTAGGCTGCGTCATCTCCATACGCAACCTGCGCTCTCTCACGTGAAAGGTAGCTTCGCTGCTATTAACGATATGTGTTGCTTCGGAATATATTCTGCGGTGGTAGTAGACAATTAACGAGGAAACGTACTCTTCGATGTATGGCTGGGCGGTGCTGTCTCTATATGCAATCAGTACTCGCTTACGGATGGATTACTTCACGTCACTGCTATTGACGATAGGCGTTACTTTGGTGCGCTACAGTGGTAGTAGACAATTAAAGAAGAAGCACACTCTTCAGTATATGGCTTGGCTGGTACTGAGTCTATCGGTGATCTGCCTCACCAGAACTATTACAGTCCACTGTTAACTACCATGGCGTAGGTCTGCAACGGTCGTGCGATGGTAGTAGACAATTAAAGAGGAAAGACACTCTCCGTTGCATGGCTTGTATTGCATCAATCAAGAACTAGTGTATTCCCAGAGCTACCCAAGTACAATCTTCACTGCAATGGCTTAGGTCTACAACGGTCATACGATGGTAGTAGACAATTAAACAATTAAAGAGAAAGTACACTCTCAGTTGTATGGCTTGTAATGTTTCAAATAGGAATCAAGGTATCCCCAAAGCTACCAAAGTAAAATTTTCACTGTAATGGCTGATGTCTGCATTGGTAATACGATGGTAATAGACAATTAAAGAGTAAGCACACTCCGTTGTATGGCTTGCACTGTTTCAATTAAGAATCAGGGTTCCCCAAGGCTACCGAAGTCCACTGTTAAGTGCCATGGCGTAGATGTGCAAAGGTCATACGATGGTTATAGACTATTAAAGAGAAGTAACACTATATGTTGCATGACTTGCGATGTTTCGATTAATACTCGGAGTCTCCCCATTGTTAGCAAAGTCCACTGTTAACTATCATGGCGTAGGTGTGCAACGGTCATACGATGGTAATAGACAATTTAAAAGGAAGAACACTCTCCGTTGCATTACTTGCAATGTTTAGATTAGTTCCCAGAGTCTCCCCATTGTTAGCAACGTCCACCGTTAACTGTGATGGCGTTTATTTAGCACTACCTCTCAGTGGCAGTAGACAATTAGAGCGATTTGCCTGGGACATAGGAACTTCCTTTTCAAGTGATGACGGTGTAGGTTTGGGACGACCCTGTGGTGGGGACGGACAATCGTGGTGCACTCGGGGAGAAACCATGTGAAAGAAACTATGATGTGCTTAATCGACATCCATGCGATGTGATAAACAACCTTAGGAGGCTGTGAATTGTTGGGAGTAGTTACGGGGTGCACAATGTATGCTGTTAGGGGTCCAGGTTTTAGAGTTTTAACTTCCCCCTAAAAACCCTAAAACCCTGCAGGGTATTGGACAGTTGGAGCAATAAACTAGATTACTTTCGTATGGACTCAGTCACCATTTCGTATGGGGTGATTGTAGACTGACAAACAGTATAAAATGTTTAAGGCCAAAACTACTGCGTGAGAAATTTTAGCGCTGGTATGCAATACATACTCGAATCGTTTGAAACGTTCGATTCTCCTCACAGGCCAATATACACGTTCGTATATAGTGTGTACGTGCATGAACCATGTGTTGTAGGTGAATCATATAGATGCATGGGTATAAATGGGATCTAGTTTCAGGACTAAGGGTTCGGATTCGCTTTCAATTATATACATATCCCTGTAATTTGTACATATATAAACTATATGATGTATGTACACCATAGGTACACGTGCATGATTTTATAGCTAACCACTAAGCTCAGATGAATTGTCAACAAAGCTCTAAAATTTGCACAACATAGACTATATGCTGTTTGTTCTGTGGCTGTCTTCCGGCCTAAATTTTTTGTCTACCAGCAATAAACTCGTGTCTATCATGTACTTGTCAATTCAATACTATTGTTTCACATACAAAGACCATTCAATGTTTGTATACCATCAGACCTAATATTTTCATCTGCCACGATTGCACATAAAGCACGTTGTCATGGTATCCTTTTGTGCACATCCACTCAAGAACAGCAATAGAGCAAAATATACACAATACTGCATACTTTTCCTCACGCTGGCTGGGTTTAATAGATCACAGACTAACCTGTCTATTTTTAGCTGCTAAATACTCTGTCTACTGTCTGTTTGCCAAACGCACGCTAAAACACACACACGTACTACTCACAACGTAACCTGTCTATCCCTAGCTGTTAAGTGCTTGGTCTACTATCTCGTCAACACACGCACGCACTACCCACAGCGTAATCTGTATATCCCTAGCTGTTAAGTACTTAGTCTACTATCCGTTCAACACCCGTACATAGTTGCCACAGCGTATCTTATGTATTCTTAACTATCTGGTGCTTGATAGTTTTCCATTCCCTCAACACACGCGCGATGTATTTACAGCATGTCTAATACCATGGTGTGTGAATATAGACGATCTATTTGAAGCTATCATAAAATATTAATATGTTTCTATTCACTTTTGATAAGATACGTGGGCAATGTAGGAGTCCTTGCAGCACCACGTAGTCAGTATCATCTGACGGACATCAAATAGAAAGTGCTCATAGTTCAGTAATACATCAACAAAGCATATTTACCGGTCTGAAATGAAAGTAGCATGCCATTCATCTAGGCTGTAGTACCACCACATTATATCTTCTCAATCAATTAACCATGGCAATGTCACGTATACTTCTTTGTCTGCGCTGTAATATCATCTCAACATAACTTATCTGCCAGTCTGAAATGAATATAACGTGTTTTATATGTCTCTCGTGTTAGTATCATCTCAACATAAATTTTCTGCCAGTCTGGAATGAATATTAAATGTTTCATGTGTCTCTCGTGTTAATATCATCTCAACATAACTTGCATGTGTCTCCCGTGTTAGTATCATCTCTGCATAACTTATCTACCAGTATGAAATGAATAAATCATGTGTTCTTCGTCTGGGAATTAGTATCACGACATCAGAGTTTACTATCAGTTAAGTACCAGAGCAGCATGTGGTCACTGTCTGGGTGTTCTGACTTTCTCAACATAAAATATGCATCATTCAAACATGCGCCTTAGGGGTTTAGCGGCTTAAAGTTTTAGGGTTTCAGGGTTTAGGCTATCGGCTTTATCGTGATCATTGTTTGGGTTCGGGTGTTTGTATCACCCCGTCATAACTAATTTATTGGTTGTCTGTACTAAGTCTAAATTATACCTCCGATCCGCCCCCCATTTTCCAACGAGATCCGGACAGATAGATACAATAACATTACTAATCTTTCCTCTTCAAGGCCCGTTGAGTGGGTTGTAGTTGCGCGGCCTGTACGGCTGAGGCACCCACCCCGTCGTCGGCGCTGCTTTGACACTCGCACTTGCATTGGAATTCATTTCCGGCCCTTTCCCCCGTGCATCCGGTCGACTACCTTGTCCGTTCGCATATCCATACCCCCCAATAGCCGGCTTAACATTGCTGATACCCCCTCCAGTACCTGCACCTGCACCTGTGTTGAGTGGTTTGTAGGGCCGGAGTGCACCTGGGCCATGCCGATTGGGTTGCTGCTGCTGTTGTAAGCGGCGTCGATCCAACCCCTGGTGCTGTTGGTTGGACTTGGATGGCCCACGCATCCTTTGACCGGAGTTTGTCGGCCGCTGAACTTGGATTATTTGCCCGACGTTGCTATGCATTGGACGATATGGATGTCCAACACCTCCTGGTCGATTCTGGAGAATTACGATACAATATAGCACGGTGCATGTCAGATATACGTAGAACACACACCCAAGTAAATATAAATGCAAAACACGAACACGTACGCAAGGTTTTCACACAAAACATTTACTGCTTCTATTACTTGGCTTGAGGATATGGAAGATACACTACACCCAACATACGAACCCTCGAGGCCCTACACCCGGCATACCTGGTGTGGGTTGTTTGGCCTGTTTCGATTGTGCTCATACACTTCCACTTCTCCAGTCATTTTGTTCACTGTGGAATGGGATAGAACGATAACCGTTAGCCTATGGAATTCACAATGATGCGAGTACTCGATACAGCCCAGGCAGTGTCGAGCACTAGACCAGTTTGCAAGGCACCCCCCCCCCCCCCCCTTCTCCCCCAGCTCTCTCGCTTGCAGTGTATGTAAGAACGTTTCAATTGGAGTTTCAAGCGTATATCGCATAACTTACAGGCGCACAGCCATAGAACGAGGATACATCATTCTCACACACACAGACACACATATATATATATATATATATATATATATATATATTCACAAACACCAACAGACACAGAAACAGAAACAGACACAGACACAGAAACAGAAACAGACACAGACACAGAAACAGGCACAGACAAAAAGACAGAGACAAAGTGGTAATCTCGTACCTAAAACACCACCCAGTGGATAAGTCGAGCGGATCTTGATGGGTATATTAATCGGCGGGAATTGTGTGGGGTGGTTTTGTTTGTCGATGCCCACTCGCAACTCATGGCTAGAGGCTACATCGTGCAGGCCCATTCTGCAGAAGAACAGGTTCAGGACAATTAATCCAGGTACACTTACATGGGTTGACTGAATTAAGGCGAATGCAAATATATTTGTTTTCGATACATGACCCGTGTGAGGGACATTCATAGGGACATTTATATATATATATATATATATATAGACAATAGATGTATAGATGTATAGATGTATAGATTTATATATATAGATATGGTTATAGACATAGACATAGACATGGATATAGATATAATTATATATATATATATATATATATATATATATATATATATATATATATATATATATATATGTGTGTGTGTGTGTATATATACACATGCATATATATACCTATGCCAACACCTACGTCACCAACACAACAACGCCAACACGCACATACTCTTCAGGCTCCAAGGGGTTAGGATCCGTCCAGAAGTATATATGGTCCAAAGCATCACTCGCCGACAGACGTTTCCTTGGGTCTAGACACAACAGCCCTTCCATGATATGCACAAACGGTTCCATTCGGCCTGGCTCCATCTTCTCGTTCTTTCTGGGTTGTGTGACGTCGGTGTCTTGTTTGAGTTTGCGTAACTCCTGCCGCAGCATAGACGGGTACTGCACCCAGTTCTTGCAGGTGTGTTGGAAGACTTCGAGTTCGGTCCCGCCCTGAAGTTGAATAGGGTTTAGGGGTTAGGGGTTAGGGTTTAGAAGTAGAATAACAAGTGCCTTTAGAAGGCAGTACTCGCTATACAGGTGATCAAACGAGGGATTCATGCGTGTTTTATAGGATAGCCTGTCGAGATGGAGTCTGTAGTATGTGCTAAAGAGTAGCTGATACGGGACTACTTATCCCACAGCACCACAGCGCCACAACACCTCACCATGCAATATATATATATATATATATATATATATATATATATATATACCCACACACCCACACCCACACACATATATATATATATATATATATATATATATACATGAATATGCACATTGGAACATACGGCCCAGTTGTCTGCGTTGGGGGTGCCACACAGCTTGAAGATGCAGTCCAGCTGCTCTATCTCCGAGTTGCCTTTCATCAGTGGTGCGGTATTGGCCATCTCTCCCAGCACACACCCAGCACCCCACATGTCTATCTTTGTATCGTACATGCGCTCACCCAGAAGCAGTTCAGGCGGACGGTACCACAGCGTGACCACTCGGTTGGTTAGGCCTGCGAGAAGGGGTGTGAATGGGGTCAGAGCCAGGGTTTCAGGGTTTAGGGTTATACATGTTGAGTGGTCGCACAACACTTACTAATGAATCATGCCTGTCTGTTTTGGAGCTCTCTCGCCCAGCGAAAGTTCGGTACGGCAGAAGGTGTATACGGTCTAACTGAAGAAGACATTTATACTAGTATCAAGTATCAACTGCCATGTCTAGGACTGTTTCGAGTCTTCCATACAAGAATATACACGAGAGTATTGGGGTTGACCTAAACTGCTATGGGTAGGTTAGCAGTGGCATAGGATCTGTTCTCTTGCTCCCGTGTCAGCTATGTTTAAGTACACCCGTAGATATAGGCCTTGATTCTCGGATGTGCACTCCCCAAAAGTTCGAACGTCTATACCATACACTTTTACTTGCAAACATGTTTATATAACACGCATAGATGCGTATATTAGCATACACACATGTAATATATATTTACATATATATATATATGTGTGTGTGTATTCATATATAAATATATAAATACATACATATACATATATATATATATACATACGTACATACATATATATATAAATATAAATATATGTATAGTATAGATCAGTGTGCCTGAGGTAGTATTGAATCAGAAATAGGAGAAAGTATGCTTACCATTTTTGAGCTGTTTGTCATCAAACGTCCTGGCGAGCCCAAAATCAGCTATCTTCAGCAGTCCGGCCGAATTAACAAGTATATTGGCACCTGATTTGTATATTGGACACATTAGCGAGATGAGGACAAATAAGGACATGATCATACTGTGGTATACCGAAGATCAAACATAGTCAGGATGATACAAATGGGATGGGTGGGTAGCAGTCCTAGCCATTTATAGTGCATGTATGATATGGATAGGATGAGTGGGTAGGTAGACTACACCTCAGTCCTAGCCATTTATAGTGCACGTATGATATGAATAGGATGAGTTGGTAGGTAGACTACACCTGAGTGCTAGCCATTTATAGTGCAAGTATGATATCATGTATGATATGGATAGGATGAGCAGGTAGGTAGACTACACCTCAGTCCTGGCCATATATAGTACGTGTGCGCTTATGCCCCTGACAGCACAGATGGTGCAACATACAGATATAGAAAACACTAACACTCACACCCAGACACTTGCAGATATGCCTATATCCGAATGAATATCACCACATATCATAATACAGACAGAAACAAAGGCAACACTCCTTCTCAGCCAATTGCACGTGTACATGTAACGCCAGACAGCACACAAGTACTTCTCATGAATACGTGTACATGTACACGTACACTTTATATCGCGATGCAGTATCTTCCTAACGTGCAGGAAGTCCAGCCCCACCAGCAGCTGTTTGAACAAGCACTTAATCTGCGCCACGGAAAACGCTTTGCCTCTGTTGAGTAGCCCCGCCAGGTCATGGTCCATCCATGACGATACCATGTAGAAGGTGGACTTGAGCTCATTGCCGTACTTATCTTTGCCAGCTGTATGGGTTGGGTATGTGCATGGTGTATATTTTGGTGCATTTTAGTACGTTTTGGTATATGGATAGTATGTTTTAGTATATGGATAGTATGTTTTGGTATATTTCAGTACGTTTTGGTATGTGGATGGTATGTTTCGACACCATGTAGAACGTGGACTTGAGCTCATTGCCGTACTTGTTTTTGCCAGATGTGTGGGTTGGGTATGTGCATGGTGTATATTTTGGCAAATTTCAGTACGTTTTGGTATATGGATGGTATGTTTCGGTATATTTCAGTACGTTTTGGTATGTGGATGGTACGTTTTGGTATGTTTTGACACCATGTAGAAGGTGGACTTGATTCATTGTCGCACTTGTCCGAACCAGCCAAAAGAGCTGGGTGTGCATGGTGCATATCTTTGGTATATTTTGGTGATACGTGCACGGTATGTTTGGCACGTTTTGGTATGTTTGGCACGTTTTGGTATGTTTGGCACGTTTTGGTATGTTTGGCACGTTTTGGTATGTTTCGTCATATAATTGCTACGTGATAGGTATATTTTCATATATATATTTGGTACAAAATTGGTATGTTTTAGTATATTGGTGATATGTGCATGGTATGTTTGGTACGTTCAATATGTTTCGTCATATAACTGCTATGTGATAGGTATATTTTCGTACATATTTGGTACATGATTGGTATATTTTGGTACATTCTGGAGATGCGTGCAATGTTTGGTACTTTTTGGCATGTTTCGGCATATAATTGCTATATGACATATTTTCGTACATATTCGATACATGGTAGGTATGTTTTCGTATGTGACAGGTATATAGTCCGTATATGAGTGGTTCATAACCAACACGTATAATAGTATTGATGGCGGACACGCGTGCATACAAGGGGGTAGTGTGTGGGGTTTCAGGGGTTTAGTGTTAAGGCAAACTTGGAAAATGGTACTCCATTAACTAGAATGGTGAAAGTTGAGTACATACGTACCTATATCTACGTGCATCTACGTGCATCTAAACACACACTTGGATACGCCAGGCTATATCGAATGTGTTTGGCGGCGTGTGGACATTTTTCTACAAATACTATACGGTACAGCCAAAAGTATACTCTCGTACACTCACACATACACACACACACATATATATATATATATATAAATATATATATATGATTTACTTACCTTTTGGCGGATTGTAGACCACACGCTTCGCGTGCAGTATGTTCTTATGCTCCAGTCTCTGCATGAGCATGATCTCCCGCAAGGCAGTGATAGGGAACTATAGCGGAAACAGAGGTATGAGGTGGAGATTCAACAAGCATGCCTTATATAAATGTATATATTTATATATATAGATATATGTATATACATATATACATACACACACACACATAAATATATATATATGTATATATATATAAATACATACACATACATACATACATACACACATATACATATATATATATACATATACATAAACATAAATATATATATATATATATCATCCTGGCAGTTCACGTTGAGAATGCTGTCCACAACAGATCATACTAATACAACAGCAATGTGAAATCCTTCCGTACAACCATTGAGATGCTAAGACGAAGAACTAGCGTGTTGTTTTGAACATGTACATGTACATATTCCTATATATATATACATCCATACATAAAATACACGCACACACATGTCACACATATATATCTGTCTATCTGTCTATATATATACAAATGTATGTTTTTATACATAAATATGTACAAATGCATATTTATACATAGGCATACATACCCCTTCCACCTCAGTCTCTTCCAAGATCTTTTTAAGCACCACGAACTTGCTGGGGTCGTCCAAATCCTTTGATTTCCAGACCTCACTATGATAGCGAGTGGACACCAGGCTGGTCAGTGATGGCTTACACGTATATGTACGACTATGAACTAATCTATAATAGAA
Source organism: Sphaeroforma sirkka (assembly GCA_001586965.3). NCBI lineage: Eukaryota > Ichthyosporea > Ichthyophonida > Sphaeroforma > Sphaeroforma sirkka. The sequence goes on along the minus strand of LUCW03000694.1, from coordinate 38,165 downwards.
TCACAAGACACAGCAAGATGCGGAAAAGCTTTAATGCAGAGATTTTATGGGGCATGATATCAAGTTTAACCACACGTGCAACTGCACAGTCCACATATACAAAAAAACAAAACAATCACTACATATATATATATATATATATACGGACACAATCACAATCACAACCACAACCAAAGGCAAAAATACAGATACAAAAACATACATACATAAATATTTACATACATACAAACATATATACATACATATATATATACACGCACACACACAAACACAGACACACACACACACAGACACACACACATACATGTATATATATATATATATATACATTTATACGCACAAGTTATACGGCACTCACCCAAACGTCCCCTTGCCGACCAGACCCAGTTTCCTATAGTCTGAGGCGAGTCCTAAATGATGTGGGTTCTTCAGACACCCGGTGGCTCTTGGGTGGCGTGGCTTGAGCGGCATACGCGTCACCACAGTCGCCCCCCCCCTTTTACCCCCCGGATCTCGTTTTTTTGATCCTCATTGTGCTATTCGAAGACAGTTTGAGGGGGTTTCTGGGTGCTTCCGCTGGGCTTGGGTTTATGGCTTGGTTGGGTTTGGGTACGGGTGGTGTAGCGGGTGGTGGTTCTAGAGGCGGGGGCGGGGGGGTGGGGCCT
>LUCW03000694.1:27500-32500 GCA_001586965.3 Sphaeroforma sirkka | reverse complement strand
AGTATATTTAAATAAGCGTTTACGTTTCTTTTTTATATTTAGCATTTGAATATGTCTTTTTATTTTCTTTTTAAAAATATAAAATATATAAAAATACGATGGCGCAAACAAAGCATTTTAAAATACGTAAAAGCATAAACGTACTATATTTAGCAGTACTATATGCAAACTACAATAAAACGACCACCTAAACGAGTTCCTCTCCCATCCATCCAGGCTTCAGACAGCCTTTACTCCTTCAGACCTTCACTGAGTAGTAGAGAGGCTATAGTCAGCCCTGAAGTCTGATCCCTCATAAGAACTTATTTATAACTCACAAGAAGGGACAAAGGGAAATTCTGAAAAAGTGAAAATGAAACACTTATAAATACACAAGCCATGGGCAAATGACGTGGCCTGTGAATATAAAAATATTAGAACATTCAGCCTTCGGATACGACATTAATTCTGCTCGCGTTTTGATTAGGCGAATATTCTGCGAACTCAAAAATATTTTACCAATCCAAGAAAGATATTTTAATACAATGTTTGATATTTATTGGGAGGAAAACACGAATCTTCTGTTTGGCACATGAATTAGTCCCCAGAGGCCCAGACTCCCAAACCGTTGCTATCTCCTCCTTTGTAGTGGAGTTGGTGGAAACGGGAAACCAGTGTAAAGTTGCAAACCATGGCCTACTATAAGTTATTTCATTTCACACCTATAACCTATGATGTAAAAAAAACTGTGTAAAATAAAGAACATAGCCTCCTGATTCCTAACATGAGGCTATAAATCAATATAGTGGATGTTCTTTTTTCAGGAGGCTATGAGCCTATGAACATAGAGGATGTCTGTATGTATATGATAAAAAATAAAGGCAGTACAAGTTCATTCAATAGGCTACAACCACAGTTGTTGAGGGTGAACAGTTGGATACTGATCCGAGGACATAATTGATTCTAGCGAGACTGTTTTGGTCTTTGATGGGGCATCACTAGTTGTTGTTGATCTTCAATGCAGTCGCCGAAGTATTTTGCAAGCAGTATCAAGACAGATACCGTACTTTATAATAGCTTTCGAGTTCCTAACATAAAAATTAAATATATGTATACGAAGTTATTAGTTTGATGTCCAGGATTGGCGGTCAAATGAGAATATAGTACACTTGCTTAAAATGACAGACGTGGACTAGGCATATGTATCTAATATGCCGACAGGTGTTGCGTTTGAGCTCGTAGCAGCTGTGCAGGCGCGTTTGACCTGCGATACTATTTCATCATTAAGCCCAATGACACCTCATCTCCCTGGGATGCTATTTATTGGGTACAACAATGAATATGGCACACCGGCAGGTTCGTGCTTCTTGTCTGCGTTGAACAAATATCACTTCGTATTTTATATACCTTGTAATACCATTATTAAGCAACAAGCACGATAGTCAATATATGATTTTATTGTTTAGTACCATATAGCACATATACGAATAACCGCATACAACAGCAAGTTATCGGTGCAAGATACGAATAACTATCAAATGTACCATATGTATGTTTAACTGTTGTGCATGGTATTTGGCCTGTCATGGCTATGGAACGGGAAACCACCAAGAAATCATGTTTGGGAGCACAGTAAAATATCTACGGTGAGTTGTTCGTTCCGTTCAACGGTCATCATGATATTAAAAGCCAATATCCGCGCAGGTTGCAGAATGAAGGTATACTTTGAAGGGATTTATGTCTGATTTAGAGAGGGCTATGTTAATTTATGGGGGGGCGGGGTAAATATTGGGTTCTGGGTTATGAAATTTGGTTTGGATTTCAAGCACTCAATGGTTCTAGAAAACCCAAATATCTTTTATCTTGGAAGTAAGTACTCAGTACATACTCACCTCAATAAATACGTTACGGTAGTTCAGTGTATGCGTTCAATATAAATGTATAAAGTTTCGATACTTTCGAACGTTATAATACTAAGTGGTGAATGTAGGGCCTAACTTATTGTGAACTATTGAGAGAATAGCTCATATATTGCACCTTAGAATCTGAATATTTTACCCTCATCATATATACAGGTCCCATTCAAGGTAAACGTTTAGCCTAAACGTAAATAGTACATATTGATTTTTATACGTTAAAACGTAACCCGTATCGGGGGTAGCAATTTCAACCTCCCTATAAACAACGCACGTACTACTTGTCAAATACCTGACAATAAGCACAGACTACTGTCACAGCACAGCTTGAATGGGTTCATTAGAACAAAGATAGCTGCATAGTGTACTGTCATAGTCGAGCTTGCATGAGTTCAGTAGAATAAAAACAGCTGCACAGACAACTGTCACAGTACATTTTGTATGGGAATTATCAGTACAAGGACAGCTGCATCTCCTCTGTGATCTAGTCGACATTCCTCATACTTGTACACGCTCGAAGTTTTGTGGAGCAGGTTCTGCATCATCCATTCAAAATAGTGCTATAATACACAATAATACAAGATGGGCCATAAGCACAGTCGTGTTTCTGGGTCGATCTACGGAGGGTTTAGTGACAGCCAGGGAGACAGCACAAAAAATTCATCGAAGAAAGTTAAGACTCGGTCTCTAGAGACAGTAGGGCAACGCTTAACCTCGATGCTACCGCAGACGTTTGAACATGAAGGAGCACCCCTGGATCTCGTGAATTTCTCATGCAATCGGTGAGGGTGGTAGCGTGTGTATATGGATGTTTGATTTGGAAGGCTATAACGTGAGAGGCAGCATACAGGTTTGGTGCTAGGCTGTGGCATTGAACTTATCGATAAAAGTACCCCTGTACCTGTTTATATTCGCATATATATATATACAGGAAGTAACTACCTCTAGCTGGTGTACAAGCAAGGGGCTACGGATATCAGAGTATACCTGCACAAACTGAAAGTAATACGGAAATTGAATGTTTAGTCTATGCAAGTCGGTAATACTGCTAGTGGAAAGACTCGGAGACTAGTGTGACTAAAATGTATCTATAGGTAACGATGAAAGTAGTATCCTGGAAAGTACAATTGAGTATCCATATGAAGTGGATACCACTACTCAGTGTGCCAACATGTGGCCATTACTACTAGGATGTGTTCACAACAATCAGAGTTTAGCTTACCTCGCTCAACTTGGTTTTATCCTTCTATAAATGTACCATTATGGTCAGAATCCCACCGCCCTTTCATATCAAAAATAAGAATCTCGCATGCCTTACCATAGGTAGACTTTGCAGCTGTTGAGTGCACACATTCATTTGCACCCCCATGTTGCTACTGAGCCCCTATTATAAGCACGCAGCCCAACAACTTCCTCACACAACTAACACTGTAGTACATACCGAATAACACAATAGTACCATACCCACAGTCCATTCCAGGTTAGTTTGTCATGTGTACTCACCAGGAATATGAGTACATTGTGTCCTATGTGTTAATAACGCAACAGGTGAACGCAACTTTTACACACGAGAGTGTACTATAACATACGAAAGTGTACTTTTACACACGAGAGCGTCCTATTACACACGAAAGTGTACTGTTACACAGGAGTGTGTACTGTTACACAGGAGAGTGTACTATAACATATGAGAGTGTACTATTACACACGAGAGTGTACTATTACACGCGTGAGTGTACTCTTACACACGAGAGTGTACTATAACAAAAATGAGTGTACTATTACACACGAAAGTGTACTATTACACACGAGAGTGTCCTATTACACACGAGAGTGTCCTATTACACACAAGAGTGTACTATTGTACTCGAGAGTGTACTATTACACACGTGAGTGTACTATTACAGACGAAAGTGTCCTATTGCACACGAGAGTGTTCTAGTATGCACGAGAGTGTCCTATTACACACTAGATTGTACTATAACATATGAAAGTGTACTATCACACACGAGAGTATACTATTACACACGAGGGTGTACAATTATACACGAGAGTGTACTATTACACACGAGAGTATCCTATTACACACGAGTGTCCTATTGCACTCGAAAGTGTACTATTACACACGAGAGTGTCCAATTGCACACGAGAGTGTCCTATTGCACACGAGAGTGTACTATCACACACGAGAGTATCCTATTACACACGAGTGTCCTATTGCACTCGAAAGTGTACTATTACACACGAGAGTGTACTATTACACACAAGAGTGTACTATTGTACTCGAGAGTGTACTATTACACACGAGAGTGTACTATTACAGACGAAAGTGTCCTATTGCACACGAGAGTGTTCTAGTATGAACGAGAGTGTCCTATTGCACACTAGATTGTACTATAACATATGAAAGTGTACTATTACACACGAGAGTGTACTATTACACACGTGAGTGTACTATTACAGACGAATGTTCTTTTACACACGAGAGTGTCCTGTTGTACTCGAGAGTGTACTATTACACACTAGATTGTACTATAAACATATGAAAGTGTACTATCACACACGAGAGTATACTATTACACACGAGAGTGTACTATCACACACGAGAGTATCTTATTACACACGAGAGTGTACTATTACACACGAGAGTGTACTATAACATATGAAAGTGTACTATCACACACGAGAGTATCCTATTACACACGAGAGTGTACTATCACACACGAGAGTATCCTATTACACACGAGTGTCCTATTGCACTCGAAAGTGTACTATTACACACGAGAGTGTCCTATTGCACACGAGAGTGTCCTATTACACACGAGAGTGTCCTATTGCACACGAGAGTGTACAACTATACACGAGAGTGTACTATTACACACGAGAGTGTCCTATTACACACGAGTGTCCTATTATAGACAAGAGTGTACTACTACACACGAGAGTGTACTGTTACACACTAGAGTGTACTGTTACACAATACATGTCAGTGTCTAATGTGAAGAATGGTGGAGGTGTTCTATATCTGCTGTCGTATAGGCAGTGATTGTTGCTTGGTGTGGTCTTTGTTAGTGTGGGATGAAGGAGGTATCACAACCTTGTTAG
>LUCW03000694.1:22500-25000 GCA_001586965.3 Sphaeroforma sirkka | reverse complement strand
ATGGGAGGCGTACCCTAGTGATACGCTAGTATATTCTGACGTATTAAGGAGGGATCTGAAATAAACGAGCAATGCCGAAAAAACCCTGAACCCCTAAACCTTGAAAACCCTAAAACTCTAAACCCTAAAAAATCTAAAATGAGGCCAGAGCAATCTAGATCAACTGATCTGGTGGTGCGAGTTGAAAACCCTTATACGGTAAGGGTCTTAAGCCCTGAAAACCCTTACACTTATGATAGGGGTCTGAAATCCTGAAATCCCTTATATGGTAGGGGTTTCAAACCCTAGAAATCCTTATCTGGTAGGGGTTTAAAGTCCTAAAACCCCTTTTATGGTAGGAGTTTAAAGCCCTAAAAACCCTTATATGGCAAGGATTAGACCTATACGGCATAAGTTGAAAGCCCTACAAACCCTTATATTGTAAATTCAAACTAGTAGATGTCAGAGAGACGGAATACGATCACACAGAACGATGGCTGGTGCATTCGTCCATACAGTATCCTGATACAGTCTTTTTATAGAATGTATTTATAGACATATAAATATATTGGTAGAAAGGGGTAATGTAGGAAGAAACCAATAACCATTCATGTATAAAGATGTCGGAGGCTTCTGTCCATATAGCAGCAATCTGATATAATACATTCACCTAAACCCTAAACCCTAAACCCTAAACCCTAGAAAAGGAGAGGTCAGATAGAAGGAAACCAATGCCTATACATGAAGAACGTTGTATGACACATCAGTCAATATAGCAACCACACAAAACCTTATAAACTGGTTGCGTACGGCCGAGTGGTGTGTTTGCAACTAGCAGCACCTGGTGCATTTTATAGGACAACAAATAAGGCTAATTAATACCACTAAGTGGGTCTATAGTGCATCGAGGGTTTAGGGGTAGCGTTTTAGAGTTTAGGGTTTTGAAAGCCCAGTACCACTTAGTGGGGCCGGGATGGGACATATAGACGAAGATAAATAAATTAGCAAGGCTGGGGTATTTCACTATAGTCATCGTTGTTTGCTACTTCAGAAACACACACGCGAGCAGCTTAGGATCACCACAGCCACACACAGCTAAGTCACTGGCCAGATATCGAGACACCTTTTACTTTCCTGTATAGGGCACATTACCAACATACCATATACTACCTAAACATCGCCTATAAAATACTATTCATATTTCATTTACATATCACACGATACCAACATATCATATATTACATACACATCACATATTAGCTACTAACCAGCTGCATATCACATGAGCTATTAATTGTATGTCACTTACATCTCACATTAGCTACTATTCAATAAATCACCTGCATATCACATATGAGCTACTATTCACAAATTACCTACACAAATTACCTACACACACATCACATGTCACCTGCATATCACATATTGCCTACACATCATAAATTACCTACATATCGCATAGACCATCGTGAGCGTTAAATGAAATATTACATAGGAGAACAAGATGATTTTTCTACATAGCTGAACTGGTGTGGATCAACGGAATACCTACGAGTTTTACAGTGTAGGGTTTAAGAGTTTAAGGTTTTCTGAAACACCTCAGTACGTTGTCGATTGATAAACCATTCGAATGTGATCTATCCGCAGCACAACCGATCGAACCATAGGCATCACCACATGCCTGGTACCACGCAAACCATCACTAAGACCCTAAAACCTAAAAACTCTAAAACTCTAAAACCTCGAAACCCACAATCCTCGCTTCTAGCCTGTTGTGTGTCGGCATAAAGGTTGTAGGGTTTTAGGGTTTAGTACACAACCCCGTTTTTAGCCACGTCCTAGTGCATAGCTACATAACATACGCTCTATCTATACCACCAATCTCGAGCATGTCCATGCTTTATGGTTTTAGGGTCCATTTTAGAGTTTTAAGGTTTAGCTATATCATACATCCCCTGACTTACGCTCGTACTGTGCTAATGCTACAGCAACCACATCAGAGAACTACCACAGACTACACCGGCCTTTACCAAACTCGTTCACCTGCTTTTGCGCGAGAACGATCTGGTGGGCATACCTGAAACCATCTTCCATAAGGTGTGCGCGAGCGTGAGTGTAAATCTCAGCGTGTGTGTATGTATGTGTGTATATGTTTATTTGTAGACATATGTGTAGGTGTATGTGTATGTGTATGTTTATGATTGTATGGATAAGTACATGTGTATGTATATGAATGTGAAAATATATATGTATATGTATATGACATGTATATATATATGTATATGTATATACGTATAAATATATATATATATATATATATGTATATTTATATTTATATTATTATACATGTCTATATATATATATATATTGTAATTTGTGTGTGGTCCACGTGTAGTAGTTACTCATGTTTGATGACTTATGTACAGTAGTGAGTCATGCTTGATGTCTCGGGTCTAGGAGGGGTTAGTTTTAGGGTGAAGGAACAGTGTTGTGCGTCTTATGACATTGGTTTTAAGCACAC
>LUCW03000694.1:7500-10000 GCA_001586965.3 Sphaeroforma sirkka | reverse complement strand
AAATGTAAGGGCTTTAGAGTGAGAAACAATGCCTGTATGTAGTTTAGATACTATGCTCATCCTCAGCGTAGAGGTGGTGGTTTTGATATGATCTTAAAAACAATGCTTGTATGTAGTTAAGATACTGTGCTCATCCTCGGCGTAGAGGGGGTAGGTATGATGTGAATCTAAATGTAAGGGCTTTAGAGTAAGGAACGATGCTTGTATGTAGTTTAGATACTATGCACATCCTCAGCGTAGAGGTGGTGGTTATGATTTGTTCTTAAATGTAAGAGCTTTAGAGTGAGGAACAATGCTTGTATGTGGGTGGTATGGAGTGGTGTTATGTGCTGATTCTATTTATAGATACTAGCCCATCCTCCGCGTAGAGGTGGTGGCTATGATATCATCTTAAACGCAAGTGCTTTAGAGTGCTTGTAAGTAGGTGGTGTTGAGTGGTGTTATGTGCTGATTCTATTTATAGTTACTATGCTTACCCTCAGCGTAGAGGCGGTAGTTATGATTTGATATTGAGTGTAAGCGGTGGTGTGTGTACATGTATGCGTACATCCACATCTAGGTAACCTGTGCTTTGGCTCACCTTGTGTTCTGCGCTATTTGTTTGGTACAGTCTCTGTCGCTCGGTCATGACTGTAACATGATCGCTGCCAGGCTGTCGCACTGTGTACAGGCCTTGGGTGGTGCAGATGATCTGTCGATTATGGTGGTGAATCTGAAGGAAGCCCAACTGGAATAAACCCACTAGAAAACCTAGATACAACCCCTGTGGAGTAAACTTGGTTTATTTGAGCGGGGCAATCCAATGTCGGCGTCTGTATGTTGACTACCGATCCAGAAGACAACTTTTAAGAGACAAACCTTGTAGAATAAACTTAGTTTTGTATTGTCTACCGATCCAGGAGACAACTTAGAGACAACCTCTGTAGAATAAACTTAGTTTTGTATTGTCTACCGATTCAGAATACATGTTAGGAACAACCATGTATAGAATAAACTTGGTTTGTTTGAGCGGTGTATTCCAACGTGGACATTAATGTATTGCCTTTCGATTCAACAAGTTAGAGACAACTCCTGTAGAAAACACTTGATCTATTTGAGCGGTGTAAACTAATGGAAACATAAGTTTATCGATTAATGATGGGGTGGATCTATACATATCAGATCGATGTCGGACGCTGGTTGCGTCATGCGTTGGTCAGTGCCTACAAGGATTCATAACTACTATTAACCTTGATATTTTTCCTGAATACTAAGCTTTGTATTTTTGAAACACACAAAAAAAACGTTGCTGTAAACAGAAGAATATAGAATAGTCTTGAAAAAACTCACTGCCGGTTGAGGCATGCAGCTTTTCCCGAGAGGAAATGCAAGAAACAGTACCATCTGCCTCTCATCTGCAAGTCTGCAACCTTCTGATCTCCCATCAGATGTGCAAACTGCAAATTCTTATTGGCCAAGGATTATTCTGAAAATATTCACACATAGGACATGGCCTGGCCCTGACGCCTCCTAAATTTTATGTATTTACCTTTGTCCAAATGATTCCAATTCCCGATTCGCGTAGGTTGGGATTTTTTTTTATTTCTAAATAACTGGGAAGAGTACTCATCAGTACTGGTACCACTCAATACGAAGGTAAACGTTAAAATTTAAAACGTTTGTAAATATGGGTAAAAAAACTAGGAGAAAAAAAACTATTTTCAAATTGTTTATAGGGACACTGACATATTTCAATTGGACAACTTTGAACCTCTGTGTTCAGATTACGCACCCTCATTTTAAAAAACAACCATAGGGCTCTCGTGATATAAACGTTGAGCGTATCCGGTTGATAAACGTTCATACACAAAACGTATTGAGTATAGCTTTTTAGTTTTTTGGATAATACAAAGAGTATAGGCCTTTATCACTTTTATCAGTGATAAGGTATCAGTCTTATCACCTCTCCCATTGGCCTTCTTGAGATTTTACTGGCTTGTTGAAAAACAAAAACTTTAAAACGTTTATCTATAAAAAAATATAAATAACTCCTATATGACATCTTTACATGATACAGAAATCTAACGATATTACTGGACATCGTCATTCCTATATTTAGAGATCATCCTCCATTTCGTTGCTCTAAAAACTTTTTTATTGACCAATACAATTATGAGTTACAAAGCCATGTAATGCACTATGGAATGTCGTGGTCGTGAAACTATGAATGTCTCTACGTAACATTGTGATACCGAATACTGAGTACAATTTCAAGTACATATCCCGGAGGAAAAATACAATATATAGCGCGAGTGTATTGTGCGTCTTATCCCAAGTTGTATCATCAGCACCTTACTATAACGTCGAAACAACACCTAAAACACTATAACATATTAGAAAACACAAAAATCACTCAAATTATCCAATCCCAAACCACGCACAAACCCCGCACAAACCCCGCCACAATGAAACAGTTCACTCAGGCCGTGATGCTTAGTGCACTGGTCACTCTCGCGAATAG
>LUCW03000694.1:0-2500 GCA_001586965.3 Sphaeroforma sirkka | reverse complement strand
TAGCTGGTAGCTGGTAGTATGGTAAACACGTGGTCGTGAATAAGAAGAACAGTACATGTGTGTGGTAGGTGTGAAGTGTGTGATAATACTACCCATATTACACACATGTAGATGTATGTGATGACAAGAAATATGTGTAATATACGTGGAATACGGGTAGATATACGTGATAATAATATACACCTATGTAGATATATGTGTTAATAGTAAAATACGTGTAATTTGTGTGTAATATGGGTACATATATGTGTTAATAACACACCCATATGTAGCTATATATAGTATCAACATACACAAACTAAACCCCTAAACCTACCCAACGCATCCCACACACTCATCGTACGTTTGCCAACAACAGGACCCACAAGACGGAGTTCAGGCAACGTTCTACTGTGACGCCACCACGTGTACGTCACCTGAATCAGCTACGCTCATCGAATGTTCCCAGCGACTGACTGCGTCCAACTGCAGGTGGGTGTGATATAAATAGAATGGTAGGTATGCTATAAATAAAATTGCAGGTATGGCACAAATACAAGTTAGGTATGGCATGGATCAAACTGCAAGTATAGTATAAATAGAACTGAACTGTAGGTGTAGTACAATACATATCTATAAGAAAATAGGTACACTTTAAACCAAGACTGTAGGTAGGCATAGCTATGGGTAGGGCTGTAGGTAGTCAAATCTATAGGTAGGGTTGTAGGTAGGCAAATCTATAGGTAGGGCTGTAGGTAGGCAAATTTGCTGTAAGTGTTCACAACGGTTATGTCCTTCATACACTGAGAATTTTATCAAAAGTTTCAATCCATGTTTCTGTGGCACAACCCACTTCGAGTACACTCCGATTAACAGCAATACGTAAACCTTAAATGCACATCCGTCCATTTACGTTGTACTTGTACCTCCGTCACAGACCTACGGGTACTTGTACTTCAACCACAGCCACACACGTGTACACAAACACACCCACTCGTACGCATACACGCCCACTTGCACACATGCACACTCACGCATACACATATACACCCACTTATATCTCCATCCCCGCCACACAGCATGGGTGTGATCCTTGAGGTTGAAGCCATTATGGGGTGCAGCTGCTGCTTTGAGAAGGTGTGTGGGTGTGTGCCTTCTCAGACCACCATCAACTACCTCAGACGCACCGCCGAGGCCGTCGAAGGCTTTACAGACCCCCTCAGTTGCCCTATTATTTCGCCGTTTAGGCCCCAGGAGGAGAATGACGATGACGATGACGACGACCAGGATGATGACGAGTCTGGTAGGTAGCGAGACGGACTACGTAGCTGGTGGGATGGGCGGTAATTCTCAGGGTTTTAGGGTTTTAAGGTTTTGAGCGTGTGCATCTTGAGTACGTCTAGAAACTACAGCGCTACACGACATATGCCCTTAAGCCTTTTAGTTTTGGGGTGTTAATGGTAATAGAGTTTACTAATAAAATAGAATATGATTGTGATCTATTTTTAGAATTAGATTGAGATTGTATTCAACCAAGTGTGATATGCACGCGACGCCTTCAAGCTGGAGTTTATTAATAAGAGTAGATTAAAATTGTATTCTATTTTAGAAATAGATAAAGAATATATTCTATTTTTAGGAATATATTAAAATTGAATTCTATTTTTAAGAAATAGATAAGTAACATATTCTATTTTTAGAAATAGATAAAGAACTTATTCTATTTTTAAACATAGACAAAGAATATATCCTATTTCTAGGAACATATTTAAAATATATCCTATTTTTAGAAATAGATAAAGAATATATTTAATTTGGAATATATTAAGAATATATTCGATTTTAAGAAATTGATCTCGATTATATTATATTGCGACCGTGCTATTCTATAAGGCACACATATATTTTACATTCATGTGCAATATATATATATGAATGTCAATATACATTTACATACGTGAATAACAAATTCATATTGGTGTTAACTGTTATATGTATGAATGTCAATATACACATACGTATACACATGAATACGAAATATACATATACAGTGAATGTATATTCCATATTCATATATATGTGTTCTACAGAAAAATGTCAAAATACAGGCTACACGCACAGATCACACACACATATATATGTATATATATATATATATATATATATATATATATATATATATATATATATATATATATATATACATACACATATATATATATATATATATATATGTATGTATATACGTATGTATGATTTTGAATTTGTATAAAATGTGTATATGTATGTTGATATGCATATGCATATATGAATATATAATATATATATATATATATATATATATATATATATATATATATATATATATATATATATATATATATATGTATATATAATATATACATCATACTTGACTTATATACATGTGTATTGAAAACTAGATGGGCGACAGGCCCTTGCCCATCCACCAACAACGAACGAGGGAGGATTGGGTGCAGCTCAGCAACTAGAGTCTAGCACA
>LUCW03000693.1:0-16782 GCA_001586965.3 Sphaeroforma sirkka | reverse complement strand
TTCTTGAAAGTTTTTTTTTTTGAAAAAAATGTGGGAAAAACTCTCAACCCCTAAACTTAGAACTCGGGGCTTATTTCATCGATTTTCATCCCTGAAATTAATCCTGTGTTTCGTTGACTATGTCTTTTTTTTTAGTAATCGAGATGATAGTCAATCTTTTCTCAACCGACCCCCGACCGGAACTGTTGGTATCCATTATGGTACCTCCAGACGAAGGGACCCCAGTGATAGACTACAGTAGTAGGCGTATTTCTATATACGTTAATAATGTTTTACGTCGTCAGCTCGAGAGTAATATGGGACTTGTTCTCAAATTAATATAAGTATAGGTGGGTCAGCCTGAGAGAACGTAAGAGTAATTTGAGACTTCTTCTCAGATTATTATGTTTATAGAAAACGGGCCACCGGCTGGCCCGAGAGCCGACGCTCGAGACTGAGTGTGGTAACAGCGGCTAGCCGAGAGCCGAGGTCCGAGACGGAGTGTGGTAACAGAGAATATGATATATTTATTTCTAGAAAATATATCCGAGTGCTAAAGTGTTCTGCATAAGGTTTCTCATACTGATCATATGAGTTTTTACCCTGGCCAACGCAAGTGGTTCAACACTAGTACAAACACCATCAGTATATAACTGAGGGTGAGATCATAAATAAATCCATTCGAATGCACCATACATTAGATACACTAGCACTTTACTATTAGTCCCCACACCGCACGCTAACAACTTAGATTTAAAGTCTACTACATTGTACTCTAACACCCAGTGTCTCATTACCTCTTGAACCTGGACACCCATATATCACCTGCTCAGACAAAGGAATTGTCAGACGACAATTTGAGCATCTGCGTGTTAAAATGAATACAATTGTATCGTCTACGGGTTTTCCAAATCAATAGCTGCCCTGTGAGTTAGATGGCCATTCCTCCGGCGTCTGCTTGTCCAAAGTCACTGAGCATGTTTTCAGAGTCCGTGGAGAGTTCATCACTCTGCGAAATGAATCAATGAACTGCTTCACTGATGACGACAAATTTTGCGGAGTAACAATTGCCAAGTGCAAATCCGCTGGTTCCAAACAATTCTGCCAGGGAATTTAATCACAGTTGTCAATTCCTGAGCACTACTAGGGCCACAAACTCTGTCGGCATCTCATCGGGTGCCAGAACATATTTCAAAATTTAATCTCTGTAGCTCTGATGCTACCATTGACCATCCTCTTGACAAACCTAACCCTGTCAGAGGATATGATCGTATGGAACTCGATGAGGCTTACCATCCTCGTAATATCGACCCTCATTTGCCAACTAACCCTGGTAATCACGATTTTGGCAATCGCTACACCAGTACCTCGTTAGAGAGTTCCCGCTCTAATCCTGAGGATGAGGAAGTGAGAACCAGACATACTCGTCTCAGGCTATTACGCTCTGGTATGCAAGTCCTTGAGGACCGTCTATTGAATGACTCTGACCTTGCTCAGTTTAGGTATAACACTCACTGGTCTGCCTAATGGGCTAGACCCGAATAAAGATCAGTCAGATGATAATATGTTAAAGATACCTAAACCTCCGGAAGGTGAAGCAAAGGATATGATTCCGCACTTCACCGATATAATTATGGTCTTAATTATACAAAACAGGAAGATTGCACTAACTGACTGGTGTATGTTTAAGTTCTCTAATGGGTACGTTAGACTTGACTTAACAAACGTCGACTTCTCTAAGTTAAAGTGTCCTTCACATAACTACGTGAGTTGGAGACACAAAGACGTTGTCAAAACCCAAATCGAAGATTGGTTAAAACAGGGTCTAATTGAAATCAATTATGATGCAACCCCAGTTAACTTAGCTCTCTTAGCGGTCGATCGATATAAATCTGATGGAACGTTTAGTAAAACAAGAGTAGTACTAGACCTGTCGCCAATCAACAAACTAATTCCGCAACATAGTTTTCCTTTACCTAAGATAAGCGAGATACTACGCAAAATGGAGGGTGCGACTATCTTTTCCAAGATAGACTTAAAAGCTGCATTCCATCAACTACAGATATATGAGCCTCATAGGAAATACTTTTCCTTTACTTGGCAAGGTAAGAAGTACCAGTTTAAAGGTGCACCTGAAGGCTTACACATGTTACCTTCTTTCTTCCAACAAGTTATGATGGAATTATTTGCGGACCTGTCGTATAACGTATCAGTCTATTTAGATGATATAGTTATCTTTACAAAGACAGCACATGAACATGCTAAACTCGTTAAAGAAGTCTTAAAGCGACTTAATCATGCTAAACTTAAGATTAACGAAGACAAGTGTTCTTTTGCTAAAGAAACTATACACTTACTTGGCTACAAAGTATCTGCAGCAGGGGTAGAAATTGATCCTGGCAAGAAACAGTTTCTGTTGGATTTATCAACACCAATTACTGGAAGAGATGTGAACTCTGTGTGTGGGTTTGTTAACTTCTTCTCGGATTCGGTACCGCATCTTTCTCATTACTTAAAGCCTTTCAGTCACCTACGGCTGCACAAAGGACCTTTGGGAAAGCTTTGGACTAAAAAATGTGATGATGCATTTAAACTAGTCAAAAGTAGAGTAATGGACGCACCCATCATGCAGTACCCTGTGGATGGTGTCCCATTCCAAGTAGCAACCGACGCTTCAGATCGAGCGGTAGGTGGAGTGCTTTACCAAACGATAAATGGTATACCGCGCTACATACAATTCTTTAGCAAGAGTTATAATAAGAGCCAACGGAATTACCCTACCGTTAAACAAGAGCTCCTTGATATAGTTACTGCGCTAAGACAGTTTAAAGACTACCTTTATGGAAGTTACTTTACTGTCGCCTGTGATCAAAAGTCTTTAACATACTTAAAGATATGAACCCTGATTCACAGTTGGTGAGCCGCTGGCATGACATTATTGCCAAGTTCGCTTTAATATAACACACATACCAGGAATACATAACCATCTTCCTGACATGCTCTCTCGACTTGTGCCCGACTACCAGAAAACAGTCAAGGAGTTATTAGCAACCGATTGGATGCTAAATAAGAAATGGTTTAACCTCGCTCAATCACGATGGGGTCCATTTACTGTTGATATGTTCGCCGCAGAACATAACAAACAGGTTTCTGAATATAGGTCGTTGACTCATCCTAAAGGTGATGCATTTCAGCTTGACTTATCAAAGCATAATGCGTGGGCTAACCCACCTTGTCAACTTATCGCACAGTTGTTAAATTATGTTAATATTACTAAATCTACCATTACGCTGTGTTGTCCCTTACGTAACTCCGACCCATGGATACGTGATTTAATTAATATGATTCAAGACGAACCTATTTATGTCGACCGTGAAACCGACACGTTTTTTGTATCAGGGATCCTATTCTATTAAGAAGACACCTTGGAAACACACCATTGTTTGTCGCATCGGTCCTGCAGGTACCACTAAGTGGAAACCCTCAACCGAATTCTTAGCTAAACTAGAGGAGTCTAAAGAGTTTGAACAAAAGCTCAAGACTCGTACAACACATGCACCCAACAAGATTGCAGTCGAGGTAATGCCGATTGAAACGGCATTAGATCGTAAAAACATGGAACTAGCTAAGGCCATGGATCAAAGACTCAAAACTCTAAGAGAACCTGAAGCTCGCACTCAACTACTTAAAGCGCTGCTTAAAGAACAGCCAGGAGTTGCGAAACAACTGAAGAAGATACTTCAACAATCCAATGTTGTCAATTATGTATCTCAGGACTCTACCCCTCCTGATACTGAGGTTGCCCTTTTCAACAGGACTATGGTTCATCCAGCCAGCGTTACACAGAATCTGACTGACTTAGAGGAGCTCGAAAGTAGAGTTAAAATTATACATAATTTAACGCATCGAGCATATGAGCATACTTATAAAATGGCTATTCGTGCAGGGCTTGATCACCCGGCGCTGAAAGAAACCATACGTGAAGTATACCGACGCTGTACTGATTGTGAAAAGAACCAGATCAAGCGATACGGTTGGGCACCCCTAAAAAGTGTGACAGAAGACCAACCGATGCGCCGAGTCTTAGTCGATTTGGTTAAACTCCCGCGATCCAAGCATACTGGCGATGTATATATCTGTCATTTCTTATGTGTGGCTTCGGGCTATAACTTGCTTTATGCAATACCGAACAAACGTCCACAAACAGTGGCAGAATTATGCTATCACGTCTTTAATGACTTCGGTTTCCCCGAGTACTATGTTCTGATAACGGTAGTGAGTTTTGTACCGACGTAATGGAGGCACTTATACTCGTATCAGGCATGACCCATAGGCGTGGTGTTCCTTACAAACCTCAAACGCAGGGTGCAAATGAGACACGTCATAGAGAACTTAAGAAACTCTTGCGTACCGCACTAGACGACGTTGAGGATATGTGGCCTTATCATTTTGAAATGGGTTCAGACTCAAATGAATAACTGCATGAATCCTCAAACTGGAACACTCCCGCTTCACTATTTCTTTGGCCGCTATAGTGAATTACAAGCAACGTTTGATAAAACTGCGCCCGAGAAACACGTTACCCCGTGGCTACAAAAGATTGAGCATATGCAGAACGTTGTTTACCCCTGTTTACTCGAGCACAAGAATCGTGTCCTACTTAAAGCGTATGACCGATGGAATAACACTAAGAACATTGTTCAGTTCAAAGTCGGCGATTACGTTAACATTATAAATCGAAACGCCAACGTTACCGAACTCTCTTCTAAGACGATAGGACCTTTTGTTATTTCCTACCATGATGAGAAGAGTGATACTTACGAAGTGAATAACATTGATGGTACTAGCGCAACTAATTTAGGCACTCACCGTATCCCTACCGATTTTGCTAAAACCCTGCTAAATCCTAACTGACTAAATTGTATTTTAGTTTAATATAGTTTGAAACCTAGTAATTTCCATCGAAGTTTACACTTATGCCTTTCGAACATTTACAATGTCACAAGGCTAGATTGGCAGCGTTGTGGGTTAAAGAATGTGATGATGCCTTTTAGCAGCTCAAAACAGTGGTTCAGCGGGCTCCAGTAGTCCAGCCACCGAAACATGGAGTACCATTCATGGTGGCTACAGACGCATCCGACATGGCGTTAGGAGGCGTTCTGTATCAAATGATTGACGGGAAACCGAGATACGTGCAGTTCTTTAGCAGGGCTATGGACTCGTCACAAATCAACTACCCGACGGTGCAACAAGAGCTGTTGGCTATTGTGACTGCACTCACTCATTTTAAGGACTGGGGATTTTAGAACCCCAACTCACAATTGGTCAGTCGATGGCACGATACGAATGCAAATTTTCCATTTAGCATCACACATACCGGGGATGCATACTCACTTATCGGATATGCTGTCACGCTTTGTACCGTACTTCAACAAAATGGGCCGAGAGTTACTAGCTACGGATTGGATGGCCAATTCTAGATGGTTTAAGATTGCGACAACAGGGTTTTAGGGTTTTATAAAACCCTAATACCCTTGACATGTTTGCAGCACATCATAATGCGCAGCTGCTGCGATACCGGACTCTGAAACATCCAGAAGGTGATGAGTTTCAAATCGACTTAACAGATGAGAACGCATGGGCGAATCCACCGTGGTTGTTGATATCACAGTTGCTAATTATGTACATATACAAGATGCTACCATCACGTTGTGTTGTCCCGTAAGACATTCAGATAAATAGCTCCCACAGTTGATATCGATGATACAATGTGAGCCCATATATGTGGATAGAGAGGTAGATACTTTCTCTACCAGGGTACCCGTGCAGGTCAGAAGATGCCTTGGCGATATATACAATCATATGTCGAATAGGTCCAGTTGGAACATCCAAATGAACACAGTTCGAGACCTTCAAGGGTTTAGAGTTTAGGGTTTTAGCGAGACCTTCAAGCGTAAGGTTGAAGAATCCAAGATTCCATTCTTGACACCTAAGTTTCAACGAGAGGCTGAGACGACACACGAAACTGCAGTATGCGTTACCGAGGTACAATCTAATCCTACAGTAACAAAGAGGAACAAGTCACTAGCGAAAGCATTCTACAAGGAGATACGTTCTGACAGGGACGATTTTCCAGATGTATATTGCTACTCAACCCATGGACAAGGAGTACATTAGTAGAATTCACACGGCCGATCTTTCAGGCGAGATGAGACCAGACGAATCTTCAAGTCCCAGTGATGTAGTAGCGGAATCCTAACCTCCAGACATTGACTCAGCGAGTTCATCGGAGGACGACATTCTGAAGTGGTTAAGGCAAAATTATGCAAACACGTGGATAAGGTTATGACTGAAAAGATTGCAAGAGCAATTATACACCCAAAGCTTAGGCAATATATATCTCAGGTGCATCACAAATGCAACGACTGCGAAGATAGCCGGATCAAGCGCTATGGATATGCCCCATTAAAGATTGTATCAGAAGACGAGTTGTGACGCAGGGTTATCATTGATTTGGTTGAGCTACCCACGTCCGAACACACGAAAGATAAGTATGTCTGTCACGTGTTTGAAGTTGCTTCACGATGTAACATTCTATATCCTCTGAAAGACAAATCAACACCCACTGTGGCTGAGTGCATATATAAGTGTTTCGCAGATTTTGGCTGGCCAGCTATTGTATGTACCTACAACGTTAGTGAGTTTACAGGAGATATCCTGACGACACTCTTACTCGTTGCGGGATCATGTCACAAGATGGGCGTATCTTTTAAGCCTCGGACACAAGGTGCGAATGAGGTACGACACAGAAAGGTGAAGGAATTCAAGCGTGGAGCCTTGCTAGAACAATGCTGGCATGTGGCCATACTCAACTAATTGGGTACAGACACAAATGAACAAGACACCGGATTTAGTCACTGGTACAACACCCGCTCACTATTTCAGGGGCCGTTAAAGTGAATTACAAGTACCTTTCAACAAGGATTCTCAGGAAGACCATGTTTTACCATGTTTAGTGAAGATGCGTCGTACCAGAAATGTCGTCTTTTCTTGCTTGAGAGAGATAAGGACATCGCACTCAAGAAGAGACAGAAGCGATGGAAGGATTCGAAGGAGATATGTTTTAGGGTTTTAGAGTCGAGTTTGAGGTGGGCGATATAGTCAACATCACGACTCGCAACTCTGACACGACTGTGCATAGGGCTAAATACATTGGACCATTCAAGGTATCAGTGGCCGATAAGAAGAGCAGAACATACGAAGTAAACAAAGTAGACGGTTCAAGTGCTCTTAATATCGGGTCACATCGAATTCCGACGACAGAAATCATCCTTCGTCGCACACGTAGAGTTACTACATCTCTTATGTCTTATGTGTTCAAGAAAATTCTTGGGAAGTACAAACATGAGGACATGACTTACTATACAACGGAGTTTGCAGATGGCACACAGAGAACCTAAACCCAAACGTAATAGAGTAACCGAGTAACTTATAAAGTCTAAGTATACTTTGTCTATGAGAATATAATATGAGCATTGATGCCATTATATGATCGAACCCCGTTACTTCTTTTTTTGTATATATATATATATATATATATATATATATATATATATATATATATATATATATATATATATATATATATATATATATGTGTGTGTGTGTGTGTGTGGGGGTTCAAGGTTTCATTTCAGGGATGTCCGAGGACTATGGACACTTAAGTTTAATTTACAGGACTAAGAAAAATACTTGAATGCCAAGGTTTGTTAAAATATCTATAACAACATGACCACGGGTTGTCACTGAATGACTGCGATATGAACAAATGTGTTCACTTGCTATCATTATGCAAACCACTCGAATGTTGCAAATTGTCGCTGAATCGAATGATTTTAATATGGACAATCATGTGCCGTGTGATAACCAATAATTTTGATGCATTCTATACTTCATTTCTGATCTTTTTATACTTTTGTATCTGCTTTCTTCGGGGATTTCTTAGTGTGATACGATCAAATGTCGTGTGATTGTATGCAACTGTCCGATTTGTTCCAATGTAAGTCATTGAGGCTCATCCCGATCGAAAACCTATGGTGGACCCCTGCTGTTTATTGTACAACAATGTATGTCAATGTATAGTTATATATAAAACAAACTAAGTTCAGGTAATACATGCTGGGTTGCTACAGATAACAAATACATATATTTTGAATACAAAAATATAAAAACAAAACAAAATTTGCCTACGGCACGTAGTATTCCCGCGTGGTCCCCACCGCAGTACTGACCACGCTCGCAGCAGTTTGACTTCCGGGATCGGACGGGACCGGGTATTTTTTTTTACTGGATATGGCCGTAGGCGAAATCTAGTGTTCATATTCAGTATATATATTTATTTTAACAAAAAAAAAATTAGGTGCTTGAACAATGAACATAGCCTCCTAAAATAAAACAAGGGGTTTTCTATTTTAAGGAGTCTATGGCTTGAAATCTATAAATTTGCATATTTCAGCACTTTCGGGCCTAAACAGGCATCGCACCTTAGCATGGGCAGCGGGTGGTGGGTGGATTCGCTATTCGGATACCCTTACACCCTTTTGGGGTTCACTATTTTCTGGGGCCTTCTGGAGGCATTTTTATTCTCATTTAAAAAATAAAAAATAAACTTTATTACTGAAGCGTAGGCTTTTCTAAAAGTCCCTGTCGACATTATCACCGATTTTTTGTCTTCGCCAAAAAAATGTACGCGACCGGGCTTGAATAGGAGATTTTTTGCCCATCAAAGACCCTATATAAGACTAAGTGGAAGCCCTCAACCGAATTCTTAGCTAAACTAGAGGAGTCAAAGAGTTTGAACAAAAAGCTCAAGACTAAACCATACGTGAAGTATACCGACGCTGTACTGATTGTGAAAAGAACCAGATCAAGCGATACGATTGGGCACCCCTAAAAGTGTGACAGAAGACCAACCGATGCGCCGAGTCTTAGTCGATTTGGTTAAACTCCCGCGATTCAAGCATACTGGCGATGTATATATCTGTCATTTCTTATGTGTGGCTTCGGGCTATAGCTTGCTTTATGCAATACCGAACAAACGTCCACAAACAGTGGCAGAATTATGCTATCACGTCTTTAATGACTTCGGTTTCCCCGAGTACTATGTTCTGATAACGGTAGTGAGTTTTGTATCGACGTAATGGATGCCCTTATACTCGTATCAGGCATGACCCATAGGCGTGGTGTTCCTTACAAACCCTTTACATATTGAATATAAATTTATAGTAGTTAAATAGGCGTTATCGCTGCTGGGCAGAGATTCTGAAACACAAACAACTAGGCACTTCACTGATCCTGAGCAGTTCAATAGAATCATTATTGATCGACTCGTATCACACCCAGAAGACTATCTATTTGAGAAGTTTCTCAAAGACATGCAGAAAAAATAAGATGAACGTCGAAGTACGCACAGAGCGTGTGCACAAGACAATGGCAATGTTAGAGGAGCGTTACCGCAACTCAGACAAGGAACCCATACACTTCCAAATCCTCAAAGTACAAAGGTACCTAGCATTTAAGTACTACGGACTACAATCAGTAGTGGACCCCTAATCAAAGGAGACAAGCAACCTGATGGAAGTGAAGGACACCTGTCTGACATAGAACATACCAAGTTTCATACTATGACTGAGACACACATAAGAACGGCGTCTGTGACACAAGGGAGAGCTTATGTTGAGCGATCAGGCGCGAGCTGCAAATAAGCGCAACAACGCACAGACGAACACGCAGGTGGAGGATACCTCCACGAACGCCAACAAATGTCACAAGACAGACAATGGTGCACACAACCAGGACAAGCAGGGGGGGGCAGACAGAAAAAGAAAGGAGCAAGTGAAGAACGTGCATGCCCTTACTGCTCGAATGTCCCAATAAGAAAGTTGTTCAAGCCAAGAAGGCTGAGCAGCGAGCCAAGAAAGATGTGCAGATAGCAAGACTGTTCACATCTGGCAAGGTGGAATACATCACAGAAGGTGATGAACACTGAAAATACTGGTGTGCGGAAGCAAACATGATTGACCTGGCTGACAGTCTCAATGTATTCACATATGAAGAAACGTTGTTGATAAATGCAAATGATATAAATTAACAACCTTTCACTTTATTTCCCACACCACGAGACCAACGTTTACACATTGATATACAAATCAATGGCAATACATACAATGCACTAGTAGACTCAGGTGCAAAGCGCTCATGCATGGACAAAAGGGTAGTTGCAGAACTATATCTGTCTGTTAGAGCGCAACCAGGGTATACAGAACTAGCACAAACAGATGCGCGAATACAACGCACTGGATCAACAGAAGTTTGTGACATTAACTATGGAGATAGGGTGACCTCTCAGTGTTTTGAAGAATTAGACTTACCAGACAAAACGACACCAATACTTCTAGGTATGGACATTCTACCATACATAGGTATATACATAGCAGGATTAATCAATCCACTTGTATCAACAGATGCAAAATGGGAATCACTCCTCACACCAAATGAAGAGAACCCAGAGCATGAACAAGAAGGTTTCAGAAAGTCACTTGCAGACCTTCTGGATACCAATGCGAATATACCTCCTGATGTTCATTGCAATCTACCAGGCTCCACAGTCACGGTACCTGCAAATGAAATCAACGTCAGACAAATGAGGCACGCTAAAGTCAACTTTGTTCCGCACAAATACATTCCTCAAACGGATGAGAATGTGTAACGATGGCTTAAAGATGGTCACATATACAAACGCGACAAGCCCACAACGGTGAACCTACCGTTGTTCTCAACAGGTGAACATGACCAAACAGGTCTCCTCAAGAAAGTGAGGACATGTCTAGACTTACGTGAGATCAATTATCAATATGAGCAGGACAAGTTTGTGCTACCAAAAAATAAAGGAAGTGTTACACAACCTACAACGAGCACCTTTCTTTTCAAAGCTAGATCTTACAGGAGGATTTCATCACTTCTTAGTAGACGAAGCAAGCCAACACTTCTTCTGTAGTAAAAGTCCCTTAAACTACTATCAGTGTGGAGTTAGAATTAATTTACAATTAATTCACACGAGGTGAATTATTTGTAGACCACGTCGACAATCAAATATAAGAACAAATACACCGCACTGAGCCTCAGGGAGACTCAGTGGGTTTTAGTGTCGTATTTTGATGTGTTTACTACACTTCACATTCTCGTGGAGAAGAGCGCAATACTCATTCAAGTCCGCTCCGTTTGGACTACACTCACACACAGCACAATTCCAGAGAGTCATGGCGAATCTGCTCATAGATATCAAAGGAGTGCAAGTGTATGTAGATGACATAGTCATTGCGAGTGTTACAAAAGGAACACCGCAAAAAACAGTTCGTGAAGTAATCAGCGACTGAATAGCTCAAACTTCCGACTCAATCACATCAAGTGTGCTTTTACGGTCAAAGTGGTCAACATTCTTGGGGTGAAACTCACCACGCAGGACTCAAAGCAGACCCTGAGAAATAGAAAAGAATGATGGATTGCCACTACCCAGAACAAGAAGAGATCTGCACAAAGCAGTGGGACTAGCAAATTACATGCGAGACCATGTCCCCAACTTTGCTCACACAACAACGAAATACTTTCGGAACCTGAAGAGTTTTTTATGGACACCTGAACAAATCAGGAAATGGGAAGAACTCAAAGAAGCCATCACCTGTTCAGCGACGCTAGCATATCCTGTTGATGGGGTACCATTTCAAATTATGAACAATGCTAGTGACTGTGGTATAGGAGGTGTTTATTTCAAGTCATCGATGGAGTCAGAAGAGACATTCTCTACTTCTCAAAAGGCTTGAATCCAGCACAACAACGCTATGGCATAAATACCAAAGAGCTACTAGCACTGGTATATAGCCTGGAACATTTCTCCGAATACATCAAAGGGGGGGGATGTAACACTGTGGACAGATCACAAAGCGCTCACGCAAATGAACAGTCAACAGACGATACACCCAATGCTAGCCAAGTGGATAGCAAAAAACGTTCCACCACCATTTCTTCATCATACATGTCCTAGGCTAGGACAACCAGATGGCAGATATGTTGTCACGTCTCCATGAAGATGCTTTTGGTACTTAAGAGTCAAAAGTATTACAGCAGGTGAATGAGGCAACACATAATAGCCAAGAATACACCACCTTGAAACGAACATGCCTATAACCGTTTCGGCGATAGGCCAAACAATGCGCACATGGATAAATACTACACCAAAGAACAGAATGCGCTACAACAAAAGTGGGCGTAGGAAGTTAATGCATGGACGAATCCACCATGGGAACCCATACCTGATGTCCTTGACAAATTCATTGAAAAAGATGTCTCGTGGTTTCCAAAGTTCTTGTCATACTAGAAGAAGACCCGATGCTAGTGGAAAACACAAACAATACATTCCTCAAATAGGGGCAAGAAGACTTTGTGACAAGACCCCATGGGGTGTCACATTAGTCGCAAAGATAAGAGCTGTTAGAGTACAATGTAGTAGACTTTAAATAAAGTGCAAATGTATATCTTTATTCCTGACCTCCCCTTTGTTTTATACCTAAGATGTTTGTGCTAGTGTTCAGCCCCTTGGGCTGGCCAGGGTAAAAAACTCATATGGTCAGTATGAGAAACCTTATGCAGAACACTTAAACACTTCGATGCTTTTCTATTTCAACTTCTCTGCAACTAAATCTCACGCTGATCACATGATTCCTTTCCGCATAGGATGTGACTCACATAGAACCGCAGCTATTATTAGAATGTTGCGGTTGACAGGCTTAATCCACTCTCGGGAATCGGTTGAGAAATTTAGTCTGCTCTCGGAAGTCGGTTAAGGATAACTCAACTCTTGAGAGTAATTTGAGCAACTTGATTAGCTCTCGGGGAGTGAGCTAATTCTGATGACTTAGCTCTCGGGAGTGAGCTGACTCTGATGACTTCCATAAATCATAGATGGTTTCTTGGTTTAAAATCTGACCTGAGACCTGTAGTCTCTCAAGAGCTAAGTCTCAATACTTCGATTCAACGCGGGAATAACCTGCCATACACGTTGCAGCGTCAGAACTAGTTCACTCTGGAGACGCACCACAGGCAACAGAATATGAGGCAAATGCCAACATCATTGAGCAATACCACAACTTGGGACATTACACTTCCGAGGAAACAGTACACAAGTTGCAAACAGATGGACATGATTGGGCTGATATCCAACAACATGTGCATAAGTTCATTGACGGATGTATACCATGTCTCAAAAACAAAAATACATAAAAAAAGGAATTTCACCCTTTGCAATCAATTACAGCAACATATCCAAGCGATAGAATCCAAGTGGACACCATAGGGCCACTATGGATTCAAATAGAGGGCACACATACGTGTTAGTATATCTTGACGTATATTCATCGTACGTCATTTTGCGTCCAATGATGGACAAATCAGCGGCTACCATAGCACGCACACTGGTACCAGTTATGTGTGAACATGGATTTCCACAAATCATACAAACGGATCAAGGCACTGAATATGTTAACAACATACTCATAAAAAAGTTGTTGAATATGCGCCAATGCAACACCTAGTCTCTCGGCCGTATCAATTTAAAGTCTTAGGCGCGAACGAACGATCACATAGAGAGCTCATGCCACTGTTACGGAAATTCGTTGAACAGAATCCAGGCAACTGGTGTTCACGACTTCCATTCGTACAGATGTGCCATTATCTGCGTACATCCAGAAAAAACACAAGTCTCCGCGCTTTTAATGCGTACTTTGGTCGCAGACAGAATCAACTCACGGACCACAATGAGCCAGTGACTGCACCCAATACAACAGTGACTTGGGAAGAGCGACTGTAAAATCCAGAAGAAGCCATTAGGCCACAACTAGAGAGCATTGTTGCACAGTATCAAGAGAAGATGTAAGCAGCATACGATCGAAAAATACCAACAGAAGTATGTACACTTCCAGAAAGGGGATCTTGTCATGATCTGCTATCAAGGTGAAATGAAAAGTTAACAGCGCCAAATGGCGGACCATACAAAATAGTATACAGGAGGGCAACGGATATTTTGCCTATAGCTTTGATGGGACTAAAGTCCCCGAATATCCTAACTCGATCAGTGATGAGCTACTAGGCCTCGTAAAAGGGCCAGTGCTCCGGAAGCATTTACTTCCAACAATCACGTACAACCAAACGAAGAGAATCAGTTCTCATCGATAGTCGACGACAGGCCGTCCATCCGAGGTGATGGATCCCAGGAGTACCTACTGCGATGGACAGATGATGTGCGTACCTGGACGCATGAATCAGACATCGTGGATGCTGACGTCATTACAGCATACCGTCAACGCCGGAGACGTAAAAGAAGGCAGTCAAGGCCAAAGAAGCCAGCGACAACGAGCAGTGATGAAAGATCAGCGAGCCACAGACGGCGCACGAGACGGGGACCTAAGCAAGTCTCACCGATACCACAGGACACTCCCACTTTTCTCGCCTAGAAGCATGTTCCCCCCCACACACACCAGAGAGACAAGGACCAGAGACTCGGATGTAGAGCCACCGTTGAGATGCGTTTTCCTAAGCCAAGTTGAGATCAACCGAGAGCACCGGTCAAGACTGACTCCGATGAGCGTGGTAGTGGACTCCTGATATAGTATAAATTTAATTAATCGGTAATATGTAATAGATAATGGTGGCAGGTTTTTTCATCTTATGCCCCTAAGAGACAAGTTTTCCCTGTATACAAGCATCAACCTCTAGATAATCTAGTACTGTAAGATGTCACTTTCTACTCCGAAAAGGCTAAGAAGCATAAATTTGGGGGGCTGTAGCATCTAGGGACCAGATTATCATTTGGAATCAGGATTGGAATATTTCTGATATTAGAGTCATCAAAAAAATACGTAGCGGTAGAACCTGTAAGCTATACCGGGACTCCCAAGTGTGAGAGAAACACTCAAGTAAATCCTGAGTCTAGTGAAAACACAAATTATGATTCAGTTCAGTTCGGTTCTCAGACTAGGGAATTTTCCTAGCTGAGATAACCATATTTGATGAAGAGGTCTGTTGTATCCTATTGTCTCGTATCTTTCAGCTACTCTCCATACTCTACATAGATCCAAAATTCAGCATTTTATAGTCCTGGGTTTTGGGTCTATAATTAGCTTTTCTTGATATGCTGGTTACACAAACATCACGTTCCTAAAGAACGGCACAACAGCCTGTAACAAAACACCATGGGGTTCACATGAGCAGCCAAGATAAGCACAAAGTCACCATACTTTTGATCAAAAAAAACTAGCACACCCAGCCGTAAACATTGCACCTGTACAAATGGCGGACGAGTCAGCAGAGCGAGACACAGTCACATTAATAGCTTATTACCACACCTTGGGCCACTACATGTCGGAAAAACAGTGAACAAACTTAAACTAGATGACTACACATGGTCCCGCCAGAAAGAGCATGTAGTAAACATTGCGCCTCGTACAAATGGCGGACGAGTCAGCAGAGCGAGACACACAGTCACATTAATAGCTTATTACCACACCTTGGGCCACTACATGTCGGAAAAACAGTGAACAAACTTAAACTAGATGACTACACATGGTCCCGCCAGAAAGAGCATGTATATCAATACATAGAAGGCTGTGTACCATGTCTCAAGAACACAATTCACAAGAAGGATTTCACCCTTTACAATCAATATCAGCTGCATTTCCAGGTGACAAGATACAAAGTGGACACCATCGGTCCCTTGAAAGACTCGTAAAAAGAGACAACACGTACGTCTTAGTATGGCTCGATGTACACTCACCATCATATGTTATACTTAGACCTCATGATGGACAAGCGGTGGCAAAGCTGTCGCACGAACACTTAGTCCCAATCATGTGTGGAGCATGGCTTCACACAAGCTATACAGAGACGGATCAGGGGTACAGAATATGTAGATGACATACTCTCGAAAATCATCGAGCAGGCACCGTCACAATACCAAGGTGTCCAGACCGTACCAACCCAGGTAAGGTAATGGGAGCAAATGAGCGTTCACATAGAGACGTCATACCTTTATTTTATTAATTCAGTTGAACAAATCAAAAACATCCAGGCAACTGGGTGCTCATGCCTCCTTCCATTTTCTTTCAAAATGGGCACAAATCTACGTTCATCACGCAGACACAACTCACCACAAGCAAGGTACAATGTGTACTATGGACGACGACAAACCAATTCACTCAACTATAACACATGTATCAGTCAGAGATGCGCAATGGTACAACAATGTGGAAGCACGACTGAAGAATTTTAGAGGAGTGGACAAAGACCATAACTAGATGCGAATGTTGCAATAATATCAAGAGAAAATGCGCAGCATTTGACTGAAAATACCAAGAGATGTACGTACAATTCCAGGAAGGAACATTGTGATAAGTTCACAGCCACCAAGGTGAATGAACGAAATGACTAATGCCATATGGAGGACCATATGCTAGTCGCAAGGAAGACAACGGGTATTTTGTCTGTAACCTTGATGGGACTAAAGCCCCTGAATTTCCAGTCGCTCAGTGATAAACTAATTGGACTAGTCGCAAAAAGGCTAATGTTCAGGAAGAATCCACCACCAACAGTCAAGTACAACCATAGAAAGAAACCAATTTTCTCGATACTTGACCACAGGCCATTCACAAGAGGTGGTGGATCCAGGATAACCTACTGCAATGGACAGATGAGGAG
>LUCW03000692.1:70000-75241 GCA_001586965.3 Sphaeroforma sirkka | reverse complement strand
GTCGTGTTTCATCCCAAAAAACAGAGCGCGTAGCTGTAGTTCAGCCTTACCGTGCGAGTGTGCATGTGCACAAATGGTCATAGACAAGGTTTTCATTTCTCATGAAGCTCATTTGAGTGTTACGTGTGTACGTCTGTATTCAGTGTCGTATTTGGGTTTAGGGTTTATATTAGGGTTGCAGGGTTTTAGAGCTTAGGGGTTTTAGGGTTTGATCCCTTTCATGTACATAGAGCAACATGGCGGTTACGTAACATCTATTCGTCCTCGATTTCTGAGTACCGGACGCTTCTCCTACTTAGGGTTCACGTCTCTGGTTGAGTCTTAATAAGCTGGGAGGCTCTAGTCTGTTCAAGTTCAATAACGTCAAAGGAATCAGCGGTACGTTTGTGTGTATATGCTTATCGTATTGAGTTCGTTCAAGATCAATAACGTAAGAAAAGGAACAGTGTGTTTGTGTGATGGTACATCTAAAATACTCAACGTATTGGGCTTTCCCAAGTTTGATAACATAAAATTTAAGTGCGTAGTGTGGATCTGCGTTTATATATATATATTATATATATTATATATACATATTGTTGTATGTATGAATGTACGTACGTATGCATGTATGTATGCATGTAAGTATGTATGCATGCATGTATGTATTTATGTATGTATGCATGTGTGTTTGTTTGTATGATATGTATGTATATATGTATATATGTATGTATGTATGTATGTATATATGTATGTATGTATGTATGTATGTATGTATGTAGGTATGTGTTAATATATATATATATATATATATATATATATATATATATATATACACGCACACACACATATATATACTACAATTGCGTATGATGATGGCTATCGGATCTCCTATCTGACGGATAAATTTTACATTATTTCCTCGTTTCCCATAAAGCTAAGTGCCTAATTTTCGTGATATCGTTCGGCATTGCGGAGCGTTGTCCAATTTCGTGCTGTATGTTTGTTGTATACACTATACATGGTGCAAGTACCCTGGTCCCGTGCATAGTTCTATATACGTTTGCTGCATACCACAGTTCCCTGGGTAGTATCTATTCTATATTCCACATTCGTCATCGGGATATTTCTTGGTTTTGATTTGATGTATATCAAGGAATTTATGTATTTCCATTTCAGAATTTTCAATTTTAATGGTTCGCAAACCCGATTGTTTCGACGACAATGAGTTTCTCGACATTCATATACCACCACGATATCCGTGTTCCCGATTGCATGATGTCGTAAACTATTGTGTCATATATCATGTCGTAAATTACTGTGTTGCATCTATTATGTCTTAAATTACTATTTTGGAATTTACCTTGTCGTAAAATGTATATGCGGTTTTTTTTGGGGGGGGAGCAGATACCCAAACCTTGGCCGAAGCAGCGGCTACCCAGAAGAATGAGTGGATAAGGCACCTGTGCCTGGATGAAGGACTGTACGACCCTAAAGGCATCAAAGTGAGGCCCATGAACGGTATCGATGCGGTGGACTTCTTAGAGGTGAGCAAGGGGCATGCATGTACATGTATGGCTGGTATATGTGTGCGTATGCACAATATATGCACGTATGTGCTTGTGTGCACATGTATGTGTGGTGTAAGTGTGGGTCTATAGATGCAAATTGTGTGTGAATTAACCTCGATGCGTGGTGGGAGTGTGCGTGTTTACATATCATTTGCATGTACGTGCGTGTATATACTCGTATATGCATGTACCAATGTAAGCAGCTGCGGGTTTCTGTATGTATGCATGTTCTGGGTTAGATACGAAAGGACCACCGTGTACTTGGGTTTTGGTATATGTAGGCTCCCATACGATATATGACATGTAGAAAGGTTCATACAGCTCAGCTGCCTCCTTACAACCGAGGCCGTATGAACCAACGCACGTTTATATCGGTAGTGGTTGTTTGTATATTGTCGCGGAACTGCAGTCTGGTCGATTCCAGTCAGATTGTTTCAATCAGATTCTTGCTCATATTGTGCTGGTGTGATGTTGTTTGCCACTTTGAGGTTTTTTGGTTAAGGGGTTTATGGTTAAGGGTTCTAATGTTTGTGTGTGAGTTCGTTCCTCACATATTTATCATTAAGAAAAAACCGACCAGCTTGTACCATAAAGTGAAATTTCGGGTTTTTTGGTTTGTTGTGAACACATATTTAGTTCTGCAACCCACTATATCACACCTTGCGATCTTCTCACACGCCAGCCTATTTCTCACATGACCTTTTACCCACTTGCATATCTTCCGTACTCTCTGCCGTCTGTCATCGTCGCTCTGTGTGCTGGGTATTCCTCGCAGCCCGGGGCACTGACTGGCGCAGCTTCTTATGTGTTCAACACAATAATAGAGGAACTGAGATTTGTTGGTTACAACTCTTCTAATCTCCATGCCGCTCCGTACGACTGGAGACTACCGCCGGCCGAATTAGAAAGTGTGTTTGTGGACGTGCGTGTTTATATATATACATATATATATATATATATATATATGTAGGTAGGTAGGTGCGTACGTAAATAAGTACGTAAGTATGTATGTAAGTATGCATGCATGTATGTATGTATGTATGTATGTATGGATGTATGTATGGATATATGTATGTATGTATGTATGTATGTATGTATGTATGTATGTATGTATGTATGTATGTATGTAGGTACGTATGTTAGTCTGTATATATATATATATATATATGTCTGCGTGTATGTCTATATACATGTATATATATATATATATGTATGTCTGCGTGTATGTCTGTATATATATTATATATACGTATGTGCCTTCAAAGGTTTTCATACAAATACATTCACATATTTTCATCCCACTATACTGGCACAAGTGTGCACTAACCCTATATTCAACCATGGCCCAATCTATGGCCACCTTGCCTGCTTCTCACTTCAGAACGGGACGGGTACTTCAGCTCGCTTGTGGCGGCTATAGAACAACTGTATCAGACTAACAACAACATACCAGTGCTTCTGTTTGGCCATTCCATGGGCAGTGCATGTGCCAATTACTTCCTGAACTTTGCCAGGCAGCAGATGGGTCAGGGGTGGCTGGATGTGCACATCCACACCTACGTCGCGGGTAAGCCGGTGGTCGGATAGAGTTGTGTGTATGTGTAAATATATGGGTATGTATATGTGTATGTATGTGCATATGTGTATGTGCATGTGTACTTGCTATATATGCCCCTCACACGCTTCTTTATCACATGCGTACAATTGTGTGAACTGAAACGTTATTTTAGGTTTCACATATTTATGTGCAATAATATGTTATGCCCAGCGCGCTTGAGGCCAAAATCCTAACCATGAACCTTAAACCCTAAACCCACTTGACGCTGTACTGGCTAATATATATAAACTCGCACTGCAACACACGTTCTTATATCCGCATACATTTGCACGTAAGTTATACACCTTCTATCTGAGGGTTAGGGGTTTGTCTCAGTCTACCTTTCATTCCACGCCATGTACCTGAGATAACTGCGTTATACCTACCTCCTTACGCGCACCTGCGTGCCCTGTCCCCCGGCTCTGTCCTCACAGCGGGTGGGCCATGGCTGGGTGCACTCAAAGCCATCCGCTCGGCCGTTGTGGGCGAGGACTTTGGGCTGCCCTTCATCAACACGTCTGAGGCTCTGCTGATGTGCCGGTCTATGGGCAGTGGTGCGTGGTTGCTGCCCAGGGGTCCGTTGCTAGCGTCTCCTATAGTGTATGTGCGGGAGGAGGGGAGCTGGGTGGTAGGCCCGGTGACAGCCAGCTTTACCACAGAATCCCATGTGAAGGTGTGGTTGGGTGTGTGGGTGGGTGGGTGGGTGTGTGTGCAAGTGTAGTGATGGTGTGCGTGTACTGCTCCTTCAGAATAGTGCGTTGGTTATGTATGAGTATGTGTATGTGCGTGTGTCTTGTGTCTGTGTGTCTTCCTGCCATGATGCAGGCAATCATGCCAAAGCACCTGTATGTGTGGGTTGGTGTGTGCGCACGCGTAGTCATCGTGTACGTACTGGTGTTTGTTCGCAATAGGGTGTTGTTTAACGTCTGGTATTCTGATGAATCCCCGTAGTGCCGATGAACTAAGGTGCTTATTCAACTCTTCTGCCCTGCTGCCCACCTTTCAGTTTGTTTCGGTAGGTAGTGATTCTGTTCTTCGGCTTATTGCAAGGTTTAGGGTTTAGGATTTGGGGGGGTTACTTGCCTGTGATCTATCTCGTCGTCGATTGATTGAGTGGGCCGCAGGGGTTGCTGCATGCCCTACGATCAAACGTTTTTCGTTGTTTGTGTAGTACATGGCCTCCTGTGCACCCAAAGAAACGCAAATTACCACCTTTACCGATCAACTTACCACCTCCACACCGATCAACTTTGGAACCACCTTTTACACACACACACGCACGCACGCACGCACGCAGGTCAAGTGCTCAACTACGCACACATCTGCATCTACACTGTTGAAAACACTACTATAGGAACATGACTGATACCCAATACTCCCTGTATTAATTGTCTATCTATTATCCAATACTCTGAATTAATTGTCTATCTAATACCCAATACTCTCTGTATTATTTGTCTATCTAATATCCAATACTCTCTGTATTAATTGTCTACCTAATATCCAATACCCTCTGTATTAATTGTCCATCTATTATCCAATACTCTGAATTAATTGTCTATCTAATACCCAATACTCTCTGTATTATTAGTCTATCTAATATCCAATACTCTCTGTATTAATCTACCTAATATCCAATACCCTCTGTATTAATTGTCTACCTAATATCCAATACCCTCTGTATTAATTGTCTACCTAATACCCAATACTCTCTGTATTAATTGTCTATCTAATATCCAATACTCTCTTTATCAATTGTCTATCTATTATCCAACACTCTCTGTATTTATTGTCTATCTAATACCCAATACTCTCTGTGCGTATCACATCCTAGCCATTCACCCGCCCCCTCCTCCACAGCACACAGACACGGTCACCTTAATCGGCAGCTACCGCAAACACGCATTCAAAACCAAATCCGACCGCAGCCAAGGAGCCCATGTATGGCCCATGCGCTTCCAAGTGGCCAGTGCCCACGCCCACCAGCCACAGCCATCGGAGATTATGCACTTCAAGGTGCTGGTGGGACGCTCGCATATAGGTGAGTGGGTGGGTGGAGGGGAGTGTAGGGGATGTACGCTTGTGGGGATATAT
>LUCW03000692.1:57500-65000 GCA_001586965.3 Sphaeroforma sirkka | reverse complement strand
AAATGGATAAATAATAAAATAAACGAACTAGCCATATGTATTATAACGTACATATAATATGTATTATGTATTATGTAATAATAATAATATCAATAATAATGTATAATAATAATAATATTATTAATGATATTACAATGATGTGTGTAATGACAATAATATTGTTTTTGTTTGTTTTTGTTTTTGTATTAATAGTGGTTATATAATAACATGTAACTAATGTAATAATAATATCATGTAACATAATATATAATATTGTATTATTAATTATAATATTATGTAATAATAATAATAATAATAACCAATAATAATGTATAATAATATTATTATATTATTACACATAATAATAATGTAGATGAAGCTAATGTAGTGTGATTAAGATGAACAAATCATATGTATTAACAATAATAATAATAATACATGTATATATGTATAATATGTAATAATAATAATAATAATAATAATATTATGGTTAATAATGTTATTGTGTATTGTAATAATAATGGCAGCAACATTAATGCTAATATGTGTAATATTGCCATTATACATATAATAATAATAACCAATGACATAATATTATTACATATTATTAGCCATATATGCGTATATACATGCATATGGTAATGTGTAACATGTGCATGTAATCTATTAATATTATGTATGCGTTATAATATGTTCATATGCATGTGTATTATAATACAATATGTATGTATGTAATAGCCATAGATAATAATGTGTGCATAATAATAGCCAATAAAATAATATTAATATGCATATACATAAACATGTGTATATTATTATATGTAATAATATTAATAATATATATGTAATATTATGCTGTAATAATAATAATAATGTAATAATAATAATATAATAATAATAATAATATTATTGTAATAATAATAATAATAATAATAATATAATAATAATAATAACGGCATGCGCACACATTACGCACGCACAATGCATTGCGTACGTTGCGTACGTTTTATACGTACATACTGTACGTACGTACATATATATATTATTAATAACTAGGTTTGCATATTATGTAATAATAGCATAATGCATGCACACAACATGCATAATACAAACAACATGTACATGATGTAGCGTGTGCAAGCGTTGATTGTAATGATCAATTTTGTATAATATATACATTTGTATGTATATAATATATAATATTATATAATAATATAATAATAAAACATGCATATAACAAATATGCACATGATGACTATGTAATGTAATGTTTTGCATATGTAATAATATATGTGTAATGTGTATAATATATAATATGTTAATAATAATAATAATATGTAATATAATAATATTATATGTATTAATAATAATAATAATATTAATGTTCAATACATCAATTCATCTATGAAAGGCACACGTTGTGCACACATGCGTGCGTGCACGCGTACATACGTGCATGCGTACGTATGTGTATGTTGTTGTTGACGTATGGTATAACATATTAATAATATATAATAATAATATATATGTATATAATAATATTTATATATATATATATGTATAATATATATAATGTACAAAATGTACATATAATATTATTATAATAATATAATATATAATATATAATATATATATATGTAATATATATATATATTTATATATATATATGTTTATGTAATATGTATAATAATATATAATAATAATATAATATATACATATACATACATGCGTGAAATGTTTATGCACCTGTGTATATATACATCGGTAGCATATACGCGTGTGTATGCGTGTATGTACAAGTACTTGTATCTGTGAACGGATGTGTGTGTATGGTGTATGTATATGCATGTGTTTGTTTATATGTGTATGTGCGTATGTGTTTATGATGAATTGATGGTGTATGTATGTGCATGTATGTATATGTTTTGTATGTGTATAAAAGTATATAGGCATATATGTATATATATATATATATATGTAATATGTACATGATGATGATGATGGCGTCCATGTGTATATATATATATATATATATATTATATGTATATATATATGTATATGTATATATATATATATATGTATATGTATATATATATATGTTTATCAAATAACTAATGCCTATTACCTATTATCCAATAATCTATATACCTATATCTGTATGAGATGTTTTTTGTTTGTTATGTCTTGTGTCTGTGAAAATTGTGAGTGAAGTAATGATGTGTGGTGTGTGTATGTACGTGTGTATGTATGTATGCATGTATTGATGTAATATTATTGTATATTAATATATATATATAATATAATATATGTACATATGTATTATATATGTATATATATATATAATATGTATGTAATATTAATAACATATATATATATATGTAATATATATATATATGTATGTATATATATATATGTATATATATGATGATGTTGATGATGATGATGATGTGATGTGTGTGTGTATAATATATATATATATATATATATGTAACAATAATATATATATATATGTATATGTACATATATATATATAATAATATAATATATATATATATATATATAATATATATATAACAATTACCTAATGCCCTAATGCCTAAAACCTGTAACCTATATACTATATCCCAATATATCCATATACCCATATACCCATACACCTCTGTACTGGTATATCCATTATATTAACATATATAGCTACATACGTATATACTATATACCTACACATATACATACATAATGTATTGTATAAATACTAAAAGGCTAAAGACCTAACAACATAGATTTACTTTACAAATTAGTATATTTACATACCGTTCCTCAACGGCACATCGCCTCTCAGAGGCTCACAGAGGCTCAGCCTCTCAAATTTACACAAGAGAGACTGGAGAGAGAGAGAGAGGTGGAGACTGGAGAGTAGAGCAGTGCAACAAAAATCTTTTGATTTTGTTGTTATAAAAAAAGTTGTTGTTTTTTTTCAAAGAAAGAGGAAATGATTTTTGGGTTTAAAAAAACACAAAGTTTTAAAATGTGACTAATCATTAGTAAGTTCACACTCCGAAAATTGAACAAAAATATTTGTTTTTTAAAAGATAAAGTAAAAGTATTATTCTTGTTTGCTGCATCCTCTTTTTAAATTTAGCACACACTGACAGACCAGCTGACCAGTCTGACAGACTGACACTGGCTGCTGAGTCGCTGAATCACTGACACTCGACTGAGTCGATTCCACACAAGAATAGGTCTGTTCTTGCCTCTTACGTATTTTGAAGAAGGAGATTAATATGACGTAATTGATAGTAATACATTTTTTTCTTTTCGGTTGGGGGTGAAATAAATATCTCCAAAATGAAAACTTTTCACCCGTGACTCTGTGAGTATTCTGATTGAGCAATATTTAAAACAAGAATGTGTTGTCGTTTACCGTTATATTGAGCCAATGATTATCACCACAGAATATATATTTATGAAAATATAAGTGGGCACAATCTCAGTGGCCAGTCTCAGTGGCCACATTCCAATGCCCGTATATAAACCATTTTTTTTTCTTCAAAATACACCAAAACTGACAACTCGATTGGGAATAAATTCGAGTGAATTGAGCTTTTATTAAACAAAAGGTATATTAAATCTTCTCAAGGGTCCAATACCACCAGTCGAGGACGAGGAAGATGTGGTATAATACTGTTATTTTCGTTTTTTTGGTTATTGTACAGACAGCGTATGCGATAGGTATTGATCCAATCGTCGACACGAACCTTGATTTGACAATTAAGACTTGCGGGCAACTTCTCGATGGAGATGGTTTACTCTGCCCTGAAGGATACATATACAATATAGTGACTGCTGCTGTTAGTGTAGATGATGCGGCAGACTTCAATGCGAAGTGTTGCGTTGAGGTTGTGACTACTGTTGATGATCTAGCGGCTGTGGAGATTAAGACTTGTGGACAGCTATTCGATGGGGACGGTTTATTCTGCTCTGAAGGATTTATATACAGTGTAGCATCTGCTGCAACTAGTGTAGAAGATTCGTCCAATTTTAATGCGGAATGTTGCATTTCGATTGTGAACACTGTTGATAACACGGTAGACGTCGTCGATACGTTACTGTCGTGTACTGCAGCTAGGGTCCTTGGGGGACAGTATGTTTGTACAGGGAGGCGTGTATTCAATGTTCTCAGTGTTTTGTCTATTTCAACCGAGGCGGAATACGACGGCTCTTGTTGCAGAGACCCGCATTGCGATGAAGCAACAAATGACATCTTTTTCGCGTGCGGTGCCAACCGCGTATACAGTCCCTTAAGTGATCTAACTGCCGAGATCAGTTCTCTGGCTGAATACGATAGCAAATGTTGTGCACCGGAGGAAGTTTTGTGTTCCGAAGCACTCTTGAGAGCAGATTACACTTGCGCAACCGGGCGCACATTTAATCTAGCGTCCGCAGCAACAGTTGTATCAGGAGTAGAAAACTTTAATGGGGTCTGTTGCAGAGATAGTTTCTTATGTGGCCAACTCTTAAATACTGATGGCGATACATGTCCTGAGGGTAAGATCTACAATCCTCTATCTGTTAACGCAATTCTTGGCGATGGTGATACTTTTGAAAGTACCTGCTGTATCGATATGGTTTGCGCCAATGCCTTGTTAAGAGATGGCTACACTTGTCCTGGAGTTAGCACATACAATGTATTATCTGACGCTGTAAGAGTGACTGGATTAGCTGATTTCCAGAATTCATGCTGCCTGGACTTACAGTGTGCACGAGCTTTACTTCTGGATGGTTATGACTGTACAGGTGATCGTGTTTACGACCCTATCTCTGATTTAGCAATTTTAGGGAGTGCAGACGAGTATGATCAGACCTGTTGCTCTGATATGACGTGTTTGCAAGCTTTGCTCACGGATGTCTACGCATGTGCAGGTGTACGCGTGTACTCCCCTCTTTTAGATAGTGTACTTCTGCCGAGTGTTAGTGACTACGACGCTAGGTGTTGTGAAGATGCAACTAAAGTTGAGCTCAAAACGTGTGCTTCGGTAGCTGATCTTGATGGAATCATGTGCCCCGAGGGACGTATATATCGCCCTGCGTCGGCCGCAGTCGAATTAGAAAGAACTGCCCATTTCGACTCCGGCTGTTGTGAAGACGTTCAATTAGAGATACCAGTGTGTGCCCAGGCGCTTGGTGTGGTGGGTGCAGTTTGTTTAAATGGCGGAGTGTATAATCCACTCTCTGCGGCTGTTTTGGTACCCAGTATGGATGATTTCAGTGGCAACTGTTGTCACCCGAAAGAGAAAGTAGATTGCAACTCTCAGGTTAGTAGTTGTCAAGGAGTAGCAGGATTGATCGGCAGTATCTGCCTCAATGGTCGAGTATATGACCCTCTTTCCGCCGGAAATGCAATGAGTGTGGGGTTGGATGCAGATTTCGACGCGATTTGCTGTAAGACTGTGGAAGTGGATGTGCGAATATGCGCGCAAGGTGTTGGCGCCGGGTATTCGTGTGGAGAGGGGCAGTTGTACGACCCACTAAAAGCCGTTCTACTGGCCCCTCTGGCCGAAGATTTCGCGCTTTCCTGTTGCAAAGATATACTCAATCCTGAGACGCCTGTAGAAGTCTGTTCACAAGCTCTCGGTCGAGGTGGATTCTTATGTGGCAATAATAGAGTGTACAGCCCATACTTGGCAAGTATCGCGTTGGGTTCGGGCTCCGACTATGACGCAAATTGCTGCATGGATGTCCAGGTAGACGTGCAAGTATGTGCGCAAGGTCTGGGTGTTTTAGGTTTTGAGTGCCCAAGTGGCACGAAGTACAATCCCCTCGCAGCCAACGCTTTACTGAGTCGTG
Source organism: Sphaeroforma sirkka (assembly GCA_001586965.3). Taxonomy (NCBI): domain Eukaryota; class Ichthyosporea; order Ichthyophonida; genus Sphaeroforma; species Sphaeroforma sirkka. Next base: position 59,177 of record LUCW03000692.1, on the reverse strand, counting down.
CGGGAGATTTTGCTGCACTCTGCTGCGAAGAAGACACCGAGTGCGAGCCAGTTTGTAATGACAACCCAATCAATACCTGCGTAGATGCGCTTGGGTTGAAAGGTTTCTTGTGTGGTGATGGACGTGCGTATAACCCGCTTTTGGCACTTTTGCCCTTAAGTGAGGCATCTAATTTCGACTCCGCTTGTTGTGATACGGATCCAAATCTGAGAGTAGATCTATGCGCTGGGGTGCTAGGTGTTGCTGGTTATGTATGTCTTGATGGAAGTGTGTACTCACCCGATTTCGCCGATAACGTTGTATCGGATGCCTCTGATTTCAACGATAAGTGTTGTACAGTTACCACGGTAGTTAACGAAGTCACGGAGTGTGTCCAGGCCCTTGGAATCAACGGCTATTCATGCGGCGAAGGACGCGTTTATGATCCCACGTCTGCGTTGGTGAGTGTGGCGCTCACCGCAGATTTCGACCAGCTTTGCTGTCGAGATGATATGGCATCGCTTTTGCAAGTATGTGCCCAAGTGTTGGGGGTTATTGGCAACAGCTGTAGCACAGGGCGTCAGTACAATCCTCTATCATTGGATGTTGAGCTTCTTGGCGATAAAAGCTTTGATGAATTATGCTGTGAGCCGATCCCGGATTATAACCCAGATGTACCCGACTGTCAACCGGCGTGCAATGAGCCTGGGTTACAACCAACATGTGTTGAAGCACTTGGCCTTACTGGCTACAATTGCGGTCTGGACAGGGTGTACAGATTGAATTTAGCAGATGTTTTGCTTTTTTCGGCGGACGATTTTGATACGAAGTGCTGCGGTCCCCCAGAATGCTCGCAAGCGTTGAATTTGGCCGGGTTCCTATGCGCAAATGGCCATATATATGACCCCGACTCAAAAGATCTAGAAGTAACTGCGAAAGTTGACTTCGACACCCAGTGCTGCCAACAGGACACATCGGTGAATATATTTGCGTGTGGCGATGTGCTTGGTGTGGCTGGCTTTTCCTGTACCAGTGGACGAGTATTTGATCCCCTTCGAATTTTAGATGTTGTGGACGAAGCATTCGACTCGTCATGCTGTAAAGATAGTCTTCTGGCACTCGACGTGCAGCTGTGTGTTCAGGCGCTAGGACTCGTTGATTACACATGCGATGATGGGAACGTGTACAACCCTCTAAAAGCAAACGTGGGTATTGCACTCGCCAGCGATTTCCAAGAAGCCTGCTGTAAACCGGATGTCGGGGTGAAAGTATCAACTTGCTTGTCGGTTCTGGGATTGATTGACTATTCCTGTGGCCCCAACCGGAAGTTCACACCGATCTCCCTCAGTGTTCAACTGACCGGACCGGAGGACTTTGATGCCAACTGTTGCGAGGATATTGGATCAGGTAGTTACAACCCCGACCTTCCCGACTGTCCTAGTGCCTTGGGCATTGGTGGTGTAGGCAACTCAGACAACACGACTGTCGTACCAGAAGGAGAAGCCCCGACTGACCCAGATACAACTTCAAGCCCCAAGTCATGCAATGCCGCCAGAGCAGATGGTGTGTGGAGTTGTTCGAGCCAGGACATGTACGATTATACTGCAATTGAGGCGCAAGTCTCCGACCTCAGCGAATACAGGACCCTCTGCTGCAAAGAGAAACCATGCATGACGCTTGTGAGCAAAGGGCGAGTGC
>LUCW03000692.1:42500-52500 GCA_001586965.3 Sphaeroforma sirkka | reverse complement strand
GTGCGGATATATATATATATATATATATATATATATATATGTGTGTGTGTGTGTGTGTGTGTGTGTGTGTGTGTGTGTATGTATACAAAATATATATGTTATAAATTAATTTCAAATATATATATATATATATATATATATATGTATATATAATTAATTCTACATACATACATATATTCATACATACGTACGCATATACATACATACGTACGCATACATACATACATGCATGAATACATACATACATACATACATGCAAACATACATACATACATACATACATATATACATACATACATAAAGACCTACATACATACATATATACATACATACATAAAAACCTACCTACATACATTTATTGCCACGTTACCCCTACGGGCCTGTCCTTTCAGAATATCGCTGGTCGAGTGCGTGGGATCTGAGCAACCGCTAACGCGTACACACATTCACGCTCAACCTCTGTGCGCGAGCAACCTGAGACACAACCTGCGAACGTCCAAAGGGGTAGGCATACACGTTCTATTCACTACCACAGTTGTGTACAAGATTAACTTGAGCAACTAACAAGCTTCCTCCCATATGACCATACGATACATGCTGATTGGCTGCAAAATGTATGCTAGATAGACTGAGTTACAGACTCCTTCACACCGCGCATGCACATACTACTACAGGCAGTTACTATGTCTATTGTATGTTCTATATGTTAAATTAAATGTTTTATATATTATTTGTATGTTTTATTTTATATTGTATGCTGTGTATGTTGAATTAGATGTTTTCTACGTTAAACTGTATGGTTTTTATGTTAAATTATGTTCTATGTTATATTGTATGTTTGATGTGTTGTATCATATGTTATATACATGTTATTTTATATGTTATATTGTATGTTTGATGTTATGTGGCATGTTTTCTATGTTGAATTAGATGTTTTATATGGTGTATTGTATGTTTTATATGTTAAATTATATCTTTTATATGTTATATTGTACGTTTGATATGTTATATCATATGCTATATATATGTTAATCGTATGTTTTATATGTTGAAGTATATGTTTTATGTTATATTGTATGTCTTAGATGTTGTATTCAATATTCTGTTATATTGTATGTTTTATATAGTATGTCATAGTGTATGTTCATATTATACGTTCTATATGTTATTTTATATTTTCTATCGGCAAACACAAAAACCCGCACATGTTTTTCCTGCTGATTCGCCTGTGTGTGTAGTGTATGCGTAGATTTTTATACTGAAGTGCCTTTTGGGACGTCAAATGGCACACTCGTACATCCGTATATCTATACATATAAATAAATACGTATACATTCACACTTATACATCCATATATCTATACATATACATATATACATATACATTCACACTTATATATCCATATATCTATCCATATACTTAAATACATATACATTCACACTTGTACATCTATATATCTATACATATTCATTCACACTTATACATCTATATATCTATACATATACATAAATGCATATTCATTCATACTTACATATCCATGTATTTATACATATACATAAATACATATACATTCACACTTATACATCCATATATCTATACCTATACATAAATACATATACATTTCTCAAAGCAATGACTGTTAATAATCTCCATGGTGCACATCGAACTTGTTATAAATAAAATTTGATTTCAATTCCCGAAAATGCCATCCCAAAAATTTCTCAACGCAATATATCTCCAAATTATCTCCATCATACACACTCAACTCGTTTCAAACTTGAAATGCATTTCTCAAAACAATGCAAATTCTGCCTAATACACACGAACCCTGTTTAAAACTCGGTTCGTACCTCCGTATATAAACCCCTCAGGAGAAGGAGATAGGCCCTGGATCAGCTCCATCGGCACTATCGTTGACATTCGCTTCATACATAGCACAGGCGAAACGAGTGCTACCACCACAGGTCGGGTGTGTGCGTTTGCTGTGTGCGTCTGTGCCTATGTGTGTAGTAGTGGGCGGAGTACGGGCATTAGCACGTGGTTGTGTGTATAGTACCAGATGACAAGCGAGTACCCATGCGTATAAATGCGAGCCTGTGTGTCCAGGGTTGTTTGGGTTCTGGTTGGCGTACACCTGCACATAGGGATAGATGTGTGGTAGTGTGTTTGTGTATTCTCACACACGCACTTGTCAGACAAAGATGTTGCTTGTGTCCTCTCAGTGCTGCGGATGTTATGCACAAATCTAAACCCTGAAGTTTCAAACCCCTAAACCCCGAACCCTCAAAACATTCGGCGGATGGGGTTGGTCTCTGGACAGCCGACTCGAAAGCCTACGGGCACCAGCAGACCCTCAACGTGGGGTAAGGCGTTTATACATAAAACAACCCTAATCACAATCAACACATGCTATCTTGATTAAAGACAATCCCAATCCCAATAAACACCTACTGTCAAGATAATAAAGACAATATCAATTACAATAGACACACGCTGTTATGATTGTAAAGACAATCCCAATCCCAATAGACACCTACTGTCATGATAATAAAGACAATCCCAATCACAATAGACACATGCTATCTTGATTATAAAGACAATCTCAATAACAATAAACATCTGCTTTCATAATAAAAAAGACAATCCCAATCCTAATAAACACCTACTGTCATGATTATAAAGGCAATCCCAAACACAATAAACACACACTGTCATGATTGTAAGGACAATCCCAAACACAATTAACACATGCTCTCCCAGTTATTGGTTACATTCATGGAGAACTGCTTCGGATGTATGGATCCCTACCTGGTATTCATGCAGCACATACACACGGGCGGTACCACTAGTAGCCGTGTAGTGTTCGAAGAAAACAACCATATCAATCCATGCGACTCACTAGACTTGTAGCTTCATCCGCAGGGAATTCACTCTTAGTGGTCTCATACATGGGAGCAACCATATAATAGATAGGGCAAGTGTACAATAGATAGGGCAAGCATACAGCTTGCATACATATATACATACACCAGGTAGTGGAGTTCTATGGTCCAGTATAGCCCTTCGATGTGAGATATATAAGCCATCAGTCACGTGGGATATACAAACCAAACACTTGATATGGGATATGTAAACAATCAATAAACACTTATTGTGGAATATGCAAACCATTAGTAGTGTGGTATATATAAACCATAGTAAACACTTGATGTGGGATATATAAACTATCAGTAATGTGGGATATATGAACCAGAGAAAACACTTGATGTGGGATATATAAACCATCAGTAAACACTTGATGCGAGGTGTAGTCTCTGACGCAAGTACCACATAAATGAATGTGTTAGAATGGGTTTTCTTTTAAGGGGCCTCCGTATGTTACGCTCATATGGGTGAGTAACCATAATAATATGTACTACGTAATGGGTGTGTAGGTTCTATATCTAAGCCCGTGAAACTAGACGGTATCTATCTGAACGGGGGGATAGGTGCGTCTATGCACAAATATATGGGTAGAATATATGAAAGCGCATACCTATGTGCAAGTAAGTGTACAAGCATAAGTGTACAAGCATGCAAGTAAACATACAAATATACAAGTAAGTATACAAATATACAGCTATGCATACAAATATGCAAGTACACATGTTTGTAACTTTAACTCGACACGCACCTCCATCTACTCTACCCTATGCTATAACCCACACATACAGACCACGCCTGAGGCTACCCCGCATGCGACCTATCATCAAAAGCACACCATTACACGTCTCCAGACATTTCTGTAACAACGCCACTCTACTGCCCCTACTCCCAACTGCACTGTACATACCAACTCTGACCATCTCAATTACAGTAGAAGGATACAGTAGAATGAGATATCTGAACAGGTAGATCATGTTCATAAAGAAACAATTACAGTAGAAAGAGATATCTGGACAAGTAGATCATGTTCGTAGAGAAACAGAAGGGGGTGTAAATAAAAGACAGTCCATGAGATAATAAACATTTTTTTAGAATCCACTTGAAACACTCTCGTTTTCACTCCATACCCCCTCCCCCGAAACACACGCACACTACTCCACACAGACCCCCTTTCAAGTGTACTCAGCCCAAAACCCTACATCAACAAGGCTATGTGTTAAGAAGGCGGTGTCTTATACCCATGTCCCTTCCCTTTTCCTCTGGTCTACCTACCATATACCTTTAGTAGGCTATGTCTAATACCCGTGTCCCTTCGCTTTTCCTCTGGCCTACCTACCATATGTGTCTTTGGTAGGCCATGTGTCTATCACCCCCCTGTCCTTCCCTTTTTTCCTCTGGCCTACCATATATATATCTTTAGTAGGCTATGTCTAATACCCCTGTCCCTTCCCTTTACTCCTGGCCTACCTACCATATGTCTTTAGTAGGCTATGTCTAATACCCCTGTTTCTTCCCTTTTCCTGTGGCCTACCTGCTATATGTGTCTTTACTAGGTATGTCCACACCCCTATCCCTTCCCTTTTTTTCTCTGGCCTACCTACTATGTCTTTAGTAGGCTATGTCTAATACCCCTGTCCCTTCCCTTTACCCCTGGCCTACCTACCATATGCCTTTAGTAGGATATGTCTAATACCCCTCTCCCTTCCCTTCTCCTCTCGCCTACCTACTACCAGGCCGAGACACAGGTTTGAGCGTGACATGTGTGGGGCGTCAACGCTTCAGAATGAACTCAGCCCCGCACGTACACCTTGACATCGCCAGCGTATGCGTACTACCCAGTGACACAGCATGTACACGTATACCTGCGGTGCCCACGTGGGCGTTCAACCGAGTCGTAGGCACACGTGCGCAGTTGCAAGACAGTTCGATGCAAGATGGGGAACTGGAGAACGCCAGCGCTACGCGCTTGTGTGGATGGGCGAACACGTGGTTCAGGGGGATGGCCGGGGGAGGCACCAGAGCACGACAGAGCTGTAAGTACTATGAATGGCTGATAGTTGTGGTTATATATATGTATATGTATCTATATATATATATATATATATATATATATATATATATATATATTATTATTATATATATATATATATATATATATATATATATATATATATATATATACATATATATATACATATGTGTGTGCGTGTGTGTGTGTGTGTGCGTGTGTGTGTGTGTGTGTGTGTGTGTGTGTGTGTGTGTGTATGTATTATCTTATATAATATATATATATATTATATATTATAAGTCCTGGGGATGCATATGTCCCATTATTTACCGCTCGATGGTTGTATATGTTTAATTAGATTGCCCATGCTTTGCAGATATATGCTTTCGCTTGTTTTGCTATAGGTGTGGTGTGTGGTTTCCAGAGCTGTTGCCATGGTGTTACATACCGTCACAGGTTTCCTTAAGCATGTATTATTGCGAAAGTACATGTGTACGTATATGTATGTGTGTAATGTACGTACTTGTGCCTATGCGCCATTGTCTTGTGCAGCTATGCGCATACATTATCTATCTCCAATGCACCTACAAACACGCGTACTTGCAATATTAGATGAGTATACATATGTACGTGTGGGGGGGGGGATACTCAGTTATATATCGAGCGGATATAGTCGCGTGAGTCGCGGTGGTCCATCTCACTACATCTCGTCATCCAATGCCAACTGCTCTATGCAGAGTCTCCTGTTCACAGGCATTCCCAAATAAGTAACGTTGCAGCATACAGTGTTTTGAAAGGTTTTAGAACCCTAACCCCTAAAACCGCATTGGTCTATTTGTACCGATCGTACTCAACTTAGCGTGATACATACGCGTGCGAGTAGTGAGTCTCTTGGATATGTGTCTGTGATATGGTTCGTATGGTGCCTGTGTCTTTACCCACTCGTATGTGTGGCTGTGCCTTCTCAGGTACTCAGTCACAGTGGCGGCAAACGTGCATGTGTCCATCTGACCCATCTCTCACTGAAGGTATTAATGAGATTTCTCATGCATTTTATACTTATCGTATGCTTATCATATACTTATCATATGCCTATCATATACTTATTTATACTTCTCATATACCTAAAACCCTCAAACCTTATGCCCCGTATACTTGCCAATATCATATACGTGTCCGTATGGCGCCTGTGTCTATACCCACTCGTATGTGTGGCTGTGCCTTCTCAGGTACTCCAGTCACAGTGGCGGCAAACGTGCATGTGTCCATCTGACCCATCTCTCACTGAAGGTATTAATGAGATTTCTCATGCATTTTATACTTATCATATGCCTATCATATACTTATCATATGCCTATCATATACTTATTCTATACTTCCCATATACCTAAAACCATCAAACCTTATACTCATATACTTGCCATTGTCATAAACATTTTGTTTATTTGTATAGCGCTTATACCGGCCGTGTGTCTCTGACTGTTTCCATGTGAATGGACATAACGCATATTGTTAAATGTATACCTTAGCTGTGCCTGTATATTAGGGGAATATATATTCATGTGGTTTGGGATACTTCTAATCGCTTATGGGAATGCACACCCAAGTTCTCAATACTTCTATTTCGTCCTCCCAGATACAGAGCTTGTTTCGTTACCCAAATGGCTATACCCGTTCCGCGATGAACAATTTTGGGTTGCGAGGTATGTATGGAAGTGTATATATGGGAGAAACATACATCGTATACGCATATTTTTGTCAATAAATCATATACATATATATATATATATATATATATATATATATATATATATATATATATATATATATATATATGTGTGTGTGTGTGTGTGTGTGTGTGTGTGTGCGTAAGTATATAAACGTATGTAATGCATATATATATATATATATGTATATATATATATGTGTGTGTGTGTGTTTTAATGAATATATATATATATATATATATAAATATATATATATACGCATTCAAATCTGGTTTTTTCCTTTTCGTTTTTTGTACTCTCTGACTATTCTATATGATTTAACATAGCGAATAGAGGCGGACATCTACGCATACATACCTCAGTTCTAAAAAAAACCTCCACTCCCTTTATCGTAAACCTGGTTTTTTCGTTGCTTTTTTTTTGGCCCAATTTTCAACTCTTCTGTAGGGTGGTACATGCCGCGCGGGTAGCTGGTTTCCCCGCTGGTACGTCACTGACACGCGAGAGTGAAGTCGATATAACACACGAGACATACCGTCTGTGCAGCTCAATACCTTCGTCTAGTCACTTCAGAGCCACACTGTTGTCACTGGACAGCTCGCTTCGACGCCTCATTGCACTGTACGAGAATCTGTGGTATGTGCATGTGAGGGCTGTTTATATATATATATATATATGCATATATATATATATATATATAGAATAGAGTTATGTACTAATCGATACACATATATATATATATATATGCATATATAAATGTGAGTGAGTGAGTGTGTATGCATGTATGTATGTATGTATGTATGTTTGTTTGTATGTATGTATGTATGTGTGTATGTATGTATGTATGTATGTATGTATGCATCCATGCATGCATGCATGTATGTATGTTTAATAGGTATGTATGTATGTGTGCATGTGTGTATGTATGGATGGATGTATGTATATATGTATACATGTATGCATGCATGTATGTATGTATGTATGTATGTATGTATGTATGCATGTATGTATGTATGTATGTATGTATGTATGTATGTATGTATGTATGTATGTATGTATGTATGCATGTATGTATGTATGTATGTATGTGTGCGTATGTATGTATGCAAGTATGTATGAATGTATATATATATATATATATATATAATATACCGTTCTGGCTGAACTAAGCCAAAGCGATAGAGCATTGTGTGGCCCTGTTTTAATGAACGGGTCAAGGCGTTGTTCTCGAATACCCAAGGCAGGCCCACAACCCAAGCCTTCAGGTCACCCGTCTGTCTCACACATAGATCACATGCACATAGCCCATATCCTCGCCCGCACGCGCTGACAAGCCACACAGTCCACGTGTGCACCCCATCTGCCTGACCATCGGCGTACGTGCACTCGAACCATTCAGATTCAAATCCTATCTAAACGCGACACTCCAACTATTTGTTTGTAGACACTTAAACTATACCACTCTATTTGTAGTACCATATCCATCACCAGCCCTGTAGACAGATGAGCTCTCGCTGTGTTGTTGTGTTGCTGTGTCACTCACACGTCTCGGCTGTTCGGTCCTTCACGCGACATACAGTCAGCGTAACGCCTACGCCAAGTGCGTCTACTGTGGGGTGAGTATCGCGCGGGTCGGAGATGTATTCGACATGAATGCTGCAGGTGTGTGTGTGTATGTGCTCGTGTGAGCGTGTGAGCGTGTTTCACGTACTGGTGCACATGTGTGTGTGAGAAAGTATCTGTAGCGTCACGATGTGTGTATACAGGTATGTTGTAGTAGCATCATGGTGTGTGTGTGTGCATGTATGTTATGGTAGTATCACCATGTGTGTGTTCATGTCTGTTCATATACCTTCACCATGTCTGTATGTGCATGTATGTTATGGTAGTATCACCATGTGTGTGTTCATGTCTGTTCATATACCTTCACCATGTGTGTATGTGCATGTATGTTATGGTAGTATCACCATGTCTGTGTGTTCATGTCTGTTCATGTACCTTCACCATGTGTATATGTACATGTATGTTAGTTAGTCCCAGGGTCGGACCTTGCATGTTGTACGCTATGCCAATGCGTTGACGCGCATATCTCAACTCGGGAGATATAGAGGCAAGCGTAGCATCTGCACATATGCCTTTGGTTGTGCTTATGTGTGCATTACATGCAGGCTTATGAGTCCACCCACCCACCCACTACCACAAACTAATTGGACATACATTGCGTTCTACGGCAGTTTGCTGGCCTTCTCATATCACGGAATTGATATCCACAATACCATCTGATAAGGTTATAGACTCTTTTTGTATCCTACTCACTAACTCTCGCTATTCCACAAATTGGTCGCTATACCATGGTAATAACACTCACAACACAACATAACACAACAATACAACACAACACAACACAACACACAACACAACATAACACAACACACCACAACACAACACATTACACCACAACACAACACACCACAACACATGCACATCAAGACGGATATCTACGACGGATATCTACAATCCGTTTACTTGGCCTGAGCATAGGTCCCCATGTATATGTACCATTTTATCAGCCTGAGCAAACGTCCCCATGAACGTAGATACAGCCATACTCGTAATCACTACACCCCGTATCCCGCCTGCGTTCAGGCACTGTGCAGGCGTATGTCAACCCCCACGGCGTAGTACATGAAACATTGACTGTCAAATGCATTCTGCGGCAGAATGTGCTGCTCTCCGGGCGTCCGTGTGAACAAGACTCATGGTTCCCCCAATACGCATGGACCATACTCAACTGTGCCGGGTGTGAATCTATTACTATCTTCTGCACAGTGTGTGTATTGAATGTGTTTAATAGCTGTGTGGGGTGTGTGTCTATTACTATCGTCTGCACAGTGTATGTATTGGCTGTGTGTGTCGCTGTGTGGGGTGTGTCTATTACTATCGTCTGCACAGTGTATGTATTGGCTGTGTGTGTCGCTGTGTGGGGTGTGTGTCTATTACTATCGTCTGCACAGTGTGTGTATTGAATGTGTGTGTAACTGTGTGGGTAGTGTAGTGTATGTACGTGTACCTGTTCGATGTGTGTGTGGACAGTGTGTGTGTTGTATGTTTGTGTATGGGCTAAAATCATATGTACGGTGGTGGGTGATGGGTTAGTACCGAGCAGTAACTGTAGAGGTTTAGGTCTGTAGCTCTATTCAAGAGTGGCGGGTGCTTGCGGGATTGGGTGTTGCCTGCAGTGTAGCGTGGGAAGGTGAGCGAGAGTTGTCAGACACTACCCCTGCCTATCATTCTCATAAAGCTGGTCAACAAATGGGCTAATATGTGGTTCCTATAGTGG